>APFE031575784.1:110567-125078 GCA_000404065.3 Pinus taeda | reverse complement strand
AGAAAACACATAAAACAAGAGAGACACAGATATACGTGGTTCACCCAGTTTGGGCTATGTCCACCCCGAATAGCCAGTCCTTCCTTTATATTATCCAACAAAATGAAGAGACACAACCTACAGCAGATCAGTTGTAATATCCTCCGTTTTCTCTCACAGTATCACCTCTCTGTTTCTCGCTCAGAGAATACACATCTATTACACAGCCTCAAATACAATGCCCTCATATAAAGAGAGGGGTTTCCTTCTAGGGAAAAAAACCCTAAACTAAACATAAGCTATAAAGTTAGATCATCCACCTAATGAACGGCCCAGATTGACTAGAAATTACTATACTTTTACAAGGCAATTTTACATCTATTTTTTGCTTTGGGGGCGCTGCCCCCGAGCCCCCACCAGGGGACCGCTGGCCCCCGGACCCCCGCGAGGCGAACAAGTCTCCCCTACGTGGAGGGGTGTACAAACTTCCTGGGGTATACATCTGGTTGAAACAAAGACCTCCGAACAATCATGCTCCACACACAACAGATAAGAGTTAAGTTCTAGGAGATAAGAGATAAGATCTCAATAGTAGGATTTTGGTATCTAATCCAATAGTAAATAGTTAAATCCACTCCTGAATTTTATAGAGAGGGAAACTTCGAAATTAATTTTTATTTCTCCTCATTTATAGGTGTACATCGCACTTTTTGTGAAAGAAACCTATGTTGACCAGTGCAGATTGCATGTATGCAAACTACACGAGCATAAATTGTCTTAAAGACAAGTGTGATGATCCACAAAAGTTAGGGTTTTTAGCCAATGTAATCCAGGATTCTTGTAACTTTTGGAAAGGGAATGCTTTTGGCATTGTATGGGATTGATGCAAAGTGTAAATGGATGATTGTAGATCCAAGTTCAGGGCCATTTGTTTGAATGTAGAAAAATGACATGTAACAAGCCTGGTAATTCCAACTTACAAAGTTCTTCATATTGATAAGAATATACTGCCACGGATGGAAGAAGGTATGAGCAATAATAATTCAAATGTGTATTATTTGTTTTTATTTATCACTATCTAGTCAGAAGATGGAACAGGGTTGATATCATGAGTATAAATATGATGGATACATGTACTTGTGATCTTGTGGTGTTTCCCATTTCTTACATGTTCAATTTCTATTTAGTTAATACCTTCAACAAAAATACTACAAGCATTAAAATCATTTACAATTTTATATTATGCAACAAAGAACTTTTGTATCTAATACATTGGAAGCTTTGTGAACTTTCTTTCTCTAGGAAGAAATTTAATTTGTACATTCGAGTACCTACTAATTATAGGTTTTATAATACCTAAATTGAAATGGCGCTTTTGAGTGAATTGCAATATTTTGATCTTGTGTAGATATTAATTTAACAAGAAGACAAGGGAGCCAAGTTGGTAGAAGCATTTAGAAATGATGACACCAATTGAGGTGAGATAACAATATATTTTTTTCATTGTATGCTTGGGTTAGTTATCTTAATATATGATAACTAAGGTAAAAATATGTTGCATTTGTGAGATCTAGAACATTTATTTATTGTGATTTGTTGTTTACAAAAAAAACATTCCTTGTTTCACTAACCTTGGTTGGCATTATAAAGAGCCTCTCACACCCCTCACCCCTTTCAACGCCTTTTCCTTTCTACATCCATAGGACAGGAACTATTCATGGCTTATACCCACTCTTCCGACATATTATATCTCACCTTTAGACAATTGTACGTACCTTCCCTTGAAGAAATAGAGGCAATAAGGTTGCTTTAGACCGAACATAGACAAAATTCTTTTTATCTAGCATAAGTAAGATCTCTCTAAATGGGAAAGCAATAATCAATGAGTTATCTTAGTGGGCCTATGGCCATTACTCGCAAAACTATCCCAAGCTCCCTCAGATCAGAGATTCCCTTGTGGCTTATCGCATAAACCCAATTACACCACCTATCACACATGCATTAAGACTTAGACCTACCTTCTCCCTATAGCACTTAATCAAGGGTGGTGGCAAGGAAAAAAGGAAAAATCCCATGTCATCATTAGTCAATTGTTACTTTGTTTGCATTGAATCATTTGTATAACTAGATGAAAAAATTACATACATTTTGTTTAACAAATCTATCCATCATGAACAATGTATATTTATGTGTGTACATATTCTTGCCAGTTTCAAGAAGTACATATCTCGGTTTGCATTTATTCTTTCAAAAACCATTCCCTTTGGAGGTAATATCTCATATGTAAATTTTATCCGTTGGCAGATATACCATGTTTGTATGAGAATAAAAAGGAGTTGTATGACTTGAATGGAGAGATTTTAATACCTACTAATGGCACTAGATTTATATCTAAATATTTGACTTCACAATGCCCAAAAAATGTATTTGAAGGAAAAAAATTTAAGAAATCATATTCCAGAGGCCTGTCCCTTGCTCATTCAGTATCGTCTTTTCTATAACGGCTATAGAGTCAAAGGAACATTTCTTGTTAACAAAAGATTGACATGTAAAACAATGCATTTTTGAGAGTTGATGATCAAAGTAGAAAGAGCTTAAAATTATGTTTGCTACCCAAGTATCAACTCCTTATAAATTTGTGGAACCAGCCATAAGCCAAGCACAACATCCCTTTCGATACGTCTAATCGCATTGCTTACTTATGGAGGGGTTCCAAAATATTTCTTCATTGAGCTTGTAATCAATGTTATAGAAAAAATTTACAATGAACTTAAAAATGGAACAAAAGCTTGGAACGTTGTAAAGAAATCTAGAGATTTATATGATGACCACATATGCCTTATAATGTTACATGTGGAATTCCTTTCCATGAATGAATACTTATTGGATTGACCAAAACCACCCCTGGGGTACCATGAATAAAATGTGAAGCAACGAAGTCAAAATAGGTATTTGGCATAAGCACATGATCCTAGTAGCAATGAACGGGAAAAGATATGGCTAGCTATAGACATAGAGTCAATTAGAGTTTACCCAAAACCAGGTCGTTAGTTAGTCCCTTGATGTCTATAGGAAAGAGAGAGGAAAATTGTATAACCCCACCAACTAGTGAAATATTCCCATGTTAATGGTAAAATACCCTAATAATTAAATATAAGGTTAGTCTATGTGTTGCATTTATTGTACCTCTATGTGTTGCATTTCACATGGTATTCAAACATTTGTTATAATTTGATGTCCAAGACTTGTATCCATTTCACTTGAATGAATCAACTTATCTATGTGAAGTCATTTTTGGCTTTGTTTTATCCCTGTTGACTCAATCATAAAAGACAAGCTCATAGGGACCTCTTGATCAACTTAGAGATTTATTAAAGTCTTTATTCTCTAATTTCCATTATTAGCATAGTGTTTATCTGTGATTAGTCATAGTTCACATTTACATTATGGTTCACACTTACTTTTTTATGTATCTTAATATCTTGCTTTCAACTATTTCCTATATAGTAGATAGATTGGATACTGGGAATTGAGAGTGATGTGTAAAGGGGGGATGAAAGCTTCCACCTTCATGTGGTTGGCCTTGTTCAGGAGAGAATAAATTAGGAATATCTGGATAATCTTGGAGTAAAAAAACCCTCGATCTAATAGAGAAACAACAAAGTCAATGTTGACTTCATTGTTGCTTCGTCAAGTGGAGGGAGGTTTGCTCCAAGATTAAACTACTCCAATAATTTATTCTCAAAACCAAGAGGATCTCATTCGAGCATTCATGCACTCAAGTCATTTTAATAATTATTTAATCATGCAATTAAATTTAATCCAAGTTTACCTCATTGGTCTCATGAATATGTGTAAGACAACTAGGATCAATTCGGATGTTGAAGTGGAACAACTATCAGAAGAAATAGCTCAAAATGGAAACATTACATTTATCATTCAAGGTAAGTTACTTTTAAGTTGATGCCTTTTTTTTGCATTATGCACTACACTACTTACTGTATTTGTATAAATTGGTAATTTTGACTTACAAATTTCTTCAAATTGGCGAGAACATATTGCCACACATGGAAGAAGGTATGAGCAATGGTAATTCAAATGTGTATTATTTGTTTTTATTTGCCACTGTCTAGTCAAAAGTGATGGAACAAGGTTGATATCATGAGTAGCAAGATGAGGGATACATGTAGTTGTGATCTTGTGGTGTTTCCCATTGCTTACATGTTCAATTTCTATTTAGTTAATAGCTTCAACAGAAACACTACAAGCATTAAAATCATTTACAATTGTATATTACACAATAAATAAATTTTGTATCTAATACATTGGAAGCTTTCTAAACTTGCTTTCTCTAGGAAGAAATTTAATTTGTGCATTCTAATACCTACTAATTCTAGGTTTTACAATTCCCGAATTGAAATGGAGCTTTTGAGTGAATTGCAATCTCCTGATTTTGTGTAGATATTAATTTAACAAGAAGATGAGGGTGTCAATTTGGGAGAAGAATTTAGAATTGATTACACCAATTGAGGTGAGATAAAACTAGATTTTTGTCATTGCATGCTTGGGTTAGTTATCTTAATATATGATTTCATTCTTTAGAGATTCAATATATATGAATATTATTCACATTTCTAGAAGTAATCTCTTCTCTTTCCACAACTGCTCAAAATGTTTCTTCCCAAGAAGTATTCTTTTTGTCATTTTTCATGTTAGGAAAAAGAAATATGATAAGCATGTTTAGTCCATGTCATTATAGCACATAGATCCCAACACATTCTAGGCTCACTGCCAATCTAGGTACCATCAATTTATAGCAAAGGTATCGATCCACCAGGGTACTAGGTAGAATAAAATGATGAGGGTATGGATGAAAGATCATGGAAGGATTTTGGTGGAAGGTGACGAGGAATCGGAGGATGACGTGAGGTTGGTGAGTTGGGTGAGTTTGATCACTTTCTACACGCTCACCTGTCGTGTGAATGGTTTTAACAAAAACCCTTTTCCACCCTCAGGGGATTCCGCGCTAGTATGTGTTTTTCCCTTGAGTGGTAGCAAGGAAGATCTGAGTCATAGATCTCCCAAATAGTTGTTTCGGGAGACCTTCCATCGGGGGCTCCTCCCCACATAAACTTTGATTTATTTATGTCGTTGACTTCTGATATGGACATAGATCAGTACAAAAGCACAGTGATGCACTTGAAACATGTGCACTTTTTAATCCTCCATAGGTGTGGGGTGGACCACACTTCACTTTACTCATATAACAATGTTCCACTTTATCGGCCTGAAATGTTAGGCTACTCCAAATATATAGCATAAAAATTTTGTGAAGTATTTTAAACATACTTTGGCTATATAAGCCCCTATACAACCTTATATATATAAATATACATATACATATGCATATACATATGCATATACATATGCATATACATATACATATATATAGATACACACACACACACACACACACACTTATATTGTGTATTTTTATTTTTGAAAGACAAAATGAAATATGGCTACAACACATCTTATGCATGGATTAACATTATTAGATCACAAATTTTCTTTTTCTTTTTAAAGAAACAGTTGTATTATATTCATTCAATTGGAGAATGGGACAGAACCCTTCATCTAGAGATAATTCTTCTTCTTCCATAGACCAGGAGTACACAAAGCATTCTAATTCTACCTAGTCTTTTCCATTCAAGTATTCTTACATTATTTAGCTTAATTGTTCGCCAAAAAACTCCACAAAATTCAGCAAAAAACATAACATTGAACTAATCTATATTCCCTGCTCACTTTCTACATTTTCCACTTTTTTTCCAGTTTCTTGCTCTTTCTCTACCACTTCAACCTTTTTCTCAGTAGAATCTTCCATAATCTTATCCTGGGCATCACCAATTTGCAGTCCTTCACCAGTGTTTGCAGGGGGGTCGCTAAGTCAATAGACTTCTTTAAAAACAATGGCAGTTGTTAGCTCTGCTTTAATTTCAATGCCATCCACCTTAAGCTTGAGAGTGTCCACTTTATTCATAAGCTTCGCCACCATGATTTGGAGGTGTTCCATTTCCTTCCACAAATCCTCCATCCGTCGATTAAGCAATGAGAAATGTGAACGGGCCTCCAGGGTGAATTGCTCCCAAAGATTCATAATTGAACCTGAAATTACCTCCAATGCTTTTGCAATATGAACCAAACTACCATTCCCATTGATCTCTACACTTGGGGAGGCCAAACTGCCAAACTCTAATATTTTCATATAAACTATTGCATACTTTATGAGATGAGCGCATGTTTTATACTGCTTGATTCCTTCTCTAGTTGCACCATTTTCCATCGCTTTCAATTTAATATCATTGGATAGTGTCTGCATCGATAAACCATGAAATTTCTACACTATAGCCCTCACCCTACTCCCAACTTCAGTCATATAGAAATGAATTGATGTTGAAGGTGCATCAACTTGCAATTCCTGTGGTGTTAATTTAATAGGGACTAAATTTAAGCTCCAACTATCTTCCCGCAAGTGTCTTATCATATATCTAAGGTTTATTACATTAATTAAGATTCCAGTGCTTCAGACAATCCACCTGCTCGATCTCTTAAATGAATTTGGACCTTTGATTTGTGCTGGGTTAATTATCATGGGACGTGACATATGGAGGGAGAGTCTTTGTCCAGGGAGAGTAATGCCTCGTCCAAGGTTGATCCTTTATTAGCCTTATCATCGACCATTGCATTGTTTTCCCTTTTTATATGGTGAAGGCTAATAGAATCAAATTTCCCATCTACAATCGAATTTGTGCCTCAAGAGGGTTTTGATATTTCTATGGATATTTCTTGGAATTATAAAATTTCTTAATTGTGATCATGGAGTCTCAAACTACTACAAGCCATTGTATTCCATTTGGTAGAGTTGTTCTCATTCCTTTCCACAATGCTAGGGCCTTTTCTTGGTTATTTTTTGTCCATCCTAAGCCCCAATCGAATTTTGTCACTATTTCTCCTTCAAGGTTTATTATAACCCCTCTCACTCCTACCTTCCCCAACACTATTACATCACAATGGCACTTTGTTATCACATGGAAATATTTCATTAAAATCAACTCTCATAGGGTCCTAAAATTTAAAGTCTATAAAATTTAATTTGTGTTGCCTTTTGATCTGGTAGCGCTCATTGTAGCGATATAAGTGAAGTTTGTTGCCAAATTAAAAGGAAGTGAATGGCTAATCTGACAAAGACATAGGCGAATTCCTCCCCAAACAATTAGTCCTCAGATCATTTTATTTTGTAATCCTCAAGCACCCATCGGATATTGGACATTAAGTTAAAACACTAACTATCTTACGCCATTCCAATAGAACAAACCATCATATATCTGACTTTGTACTAACAGATGAATGACTCACTGTCATGACACTCTCATTGCCTTATACTATTAAAATGTCATTTATCTAACACCATGTTGTTGGACATCAGACTTCATTTCGATGGAAAAAACCATCAGATCCCGTCGAAATGGAATAATACAATGTCGATTATCCGACGTCTAAGTGTCAGATGTTTTTCCTCTATGGCAATCAATATCTGACGTTTAACCCATCACTTAAAATTATTGTCACATTTATGATCTGACACTATACCATAGGACATCCAACTCCATACTGATGAAATAAATTGTTGGATCCTATTAGAGTGAAATAATATAGCGTCACATATCCGACGTCCAAGTGTCATATGTTTTGGCCTTTAGGGCAGCATATATTTGACGTTTATCCCATCTGACTACAAAGCGTCAGACAATTAAAGACATTTTTGACCTACTTTGGCATCGGATATTCGATGTCTATCCCGTCAATTATCTGACACTAAAAAAAGTGTCGCTTATTCAACACAATCCCACTGACGGAAATTATATGTTCAATGTGTTTGATATCTGATGATGAAGAGTCAAATAACTAACGAATATACATCTTATTTTTCCCCATTTGTACTAGTGATCTCCTTCTCTAGTTTTTCTTCTCCTTTTTCTTCATCAGCGCCTTTCTCTTCCTCGGCTTTTTCCTCTTCCTTTTCTTCACCAGCCTCTTCTTCTGTAGAACCATGCTTTGTTTCCTCTCCATGCTCTAATAGGCTTGGGCTTGAGTTTCAAGGAAAGCTTCCATGTCCATATTACAAAATTTCTCCATGACATAAGGTTTTGGATATGCTCCATCACATCTATGAAAATAAGCCCATGGTGAGCTATGTATTGGTGTTTTCCCTTTCTTATCCATTGGCTCACTTCTACTGTGAACTGAAGAAGAAAGTGGGGAATGTTTAATATACTTGGGATAGGAAAATCCTTTTGGAACCTTTCTTGATAAAGCAGCCTAAACTGATAGGGATCGACAACACTAAGTCTCCCCTTATAGGATATGTATTTCAAAATGTGGTAGGCTACCTCATCCCATGGGTAGGATAGACCCTCTCTCCTAACCCCATTTTTGTCTTCAATCTACTACTCCTCAGGGAGGAAAAAGTTAATTTTGGTTGTGATAGCCTTTGTTCTCTCCTCCTTGCTCCATCTTACTCCTTGAGGCAATGTGGTCACCCTGCTAATGTCTTCTTCATTTATATGGATAATGAGCCTCCTCACAATGGTGGTAGAACTATATTTTCGTTGAATTTGGAGGCCTACTACAAACTCATGAGTAATTTTGTTAGGTTCCTATAATACTAGTATCTTCCCCTTATTGTTATTGTCAGTGTAGCCCCCTATTGTTCTTGTTGTTCCCATGTATCCCCCATGTTTTTATTATTTTTCCCCATACAAGCCCATTCTTGTTATTGTTGTGCCCATGTATCCCCCATGTTTTTATTGTTGTTCCCCGTAGAAGCCCACTATTGTTATTGTTGTGCCCTTACATTATTATTGATATGTAGGCTCTGATTATATTGTGACCCCTTAGACCCTATAAATACCAAGGAGATCTTATCATTTGTATCATCCAAGAATTGTTCGTTTATGTAATGTAAAGGAGCTTTCCCCCTTGAAGAGGATAATTTTCAATTCCTTGATCTATCTTTTCTTCTATTTTGTGAGCTAGTTGCATAACATTTGGTATCAGAGATTTGGATTCTAGAGTTTCGTTGCTTCAAACAGGTCATCGTGGAATTTTTGTTATAATTTGTTTTCTACGAAGATTCAAAAGATTAAATTTCAACAACATGGAGCCAAAATCTTGGTGAACTTCTTTCCAGAATTTCATATCTTGGTTCATTATATTTTTTGAGATATGGTCAGAAGAAGTCAGGGTTTTTTCATGCTCTAGAATTCATTTTCAAACAAGTGACTAAGGGAAAATCATCATAACTTTCTCTTCAACCATTGGATTGTAATTTAGTAAAAGGTGACAGAAATAGCACGGATTGTAGTTTCTTTTTTATCAATTTCAGGGTCAAAGGCTGAAACAGTGACACGTGGAATTACATATAAGTTCTCTCTACTGAACCAATCCATAATCATGTTATTGTGGTATATTTGGTATAAAATTATCTTGAAGAATCCAATTTTGATCTGACTTGTGGCATTGGAAAGAAGACTTATAGGGCTACCATATGAAGTAATTTCAGACATTGGTGATACGAAATTACATATTTACAACCGTTTAAAGATCAAGCTCCTAAGAGCAAGAAAAAGGTGTGTATCAGTATTAAGTTCTAAAATTCCTCCCAAACAAAATAATTCTACACCCATTGAGCCCTCGAAAATCTATACTATGACGGATGAAGAGGAATTACAGCGTGATATGTCAAAATTACGAGAACAAGTGTAACGAATTTCGCTCCCACAAATAACAATCAAAGAGGAATTAAAAGGGGGCATGGATGGTTTAAAAGCCGAAATAAAAGATGGCATGGATGGCTTAAAAGGGGACATGGATGGTATAAAAGGAAACATGGAGCTTTTCAATGTAGACATGGATGCAATGAATGTCACATTGGAAGGGTTGACAACGTTGTTGCAAGAAAGGCTTCTCAGTGGGGACAAGGTAATCCATGAAAATCATGACGAGGAAAAAAGGAATATGAATTATGATTTTAGAGACTCCAATGTGGGGTTTAAGAACCACCACATTCCAAATATATATATATGAGGAAGTTTGATGGAAAGGATCCGGTAACATGGATACTACAAATGGAGCAATATTTTGATCTACAGGATGTGCAACCCTCACAAATGCTACATAGTTTCATCTTTATATTTAGAACCCAATTGGTTTGTATGGTATAAATGGATTTTTTCTTGTAAAGCATTTGTCACCTGGTCAATTTTCATGGAGGAAATGATTTCACATTATGAAGATACAAAGAGAAACATCGTCTTTAGCCAATTGATAAATCTAAAACAAAAGGGTGGAGCACAGTGAAGACTTCCAAAAATTGAATATTAGGATAACCTATATTCCAAAGGATCATAGGATTGAGGTCTTCATAGGGACTTTAAAAGATAAATCCAACATGAGGTTCACCTTTGGGAACCTGATTCATTGGAGAAGGCATTCTGGGTGGAAAGAAAAGTTGAAGGAAAAATTATGGCAACAAGGATGTCTACCACTCAAAACTATAAATATGGAAGTGTTATTTCTTCTAGCCTTCCAAAACCTACAAGGTTGACACCACAACAATTAGAGGAAAAAAGAGAAAAAGGGATTTGTTATAGTTGTGATAGCAAATACACTAAAGATCATAAGTGTGCTGATAAGAAATTGTTTTACATAGATTGTGAAGAGGAGTAAGAAAAGGAATAAGAAACATAAAACAAGGGGGATGTACACCAGGATCCAACCCCAGAGAGAGAAGAAATGAATCCGACCATATCTTGTAATGCATTGGCAGGAATTTCCACCCCTCAAACTCTAAAGATAGAAAGGTATATCAAGAAGAAAAAGGTAATAGTTTTGATTGATTCGGGCATTACCCATAATTTTATTCATTTTAAAATAGACAAGGAATTGAGTTGTTTCCTATACCCAGCACCAAAGTGTCAAGTGATGGTTGCAAATGCAAGAATTATAAATTTCTCTGGAAAGTGCCATAATATCAAGCTAACCATGGTGGAATATGTATTGAGTAGTCCAATGCTTTCCATTCCAATGGCTAGTGTTGATGTTGTACTAGGAGTCCAAAGGTTACAATCTTTGTGGACGATAGGTTTTAATTTTCAAGAACCTTTCTTGAAACATTTTTGGGAAGGAAAGGAAGTTGAATTAAGGGGTATCACAAGGAAACTAGGAAATATAATTAGCTCTAATGGCATGAAGAAAAAACAACAGGGCATCATTACATAATAATGATCACTAGAGGTTCAAACATCGAAATTATCTATTTCTCCAAATCTTCAAAAAGTCGTGGACAATCATTCCATGGTACTTGAGACTCTCAAAGGCCTCCCACCTAGTCATGATCATGATCATGCTATTCATTTGATTCCAGGAAGTGTTCCTCCAAACATCAGACTTTAAAGATATCCATATGCCAAAAAGAGTGAAATTGAACGCATGGTTGCAAAAATGCTAGAGGTTGGTATAATTCAACCTAGACAAAGTTCTTTCTCTGCTCCAGTAGTATTGGTGCAAAAGAAGGATGGATCATGTTGTATGTGTCTGGATTATAGGGAGATCAACAAGCTCACTATTAAAGATAAATTTCCCATTCTTGTCATTGATGAATTGTTGGATGAATTACATGGAGAAATTTACTTCACCAAGGTGGATCTTCGTTCAGGATATCATAAAATTAGAATGAAGACTGAAGACATTTTGAAAACAACATTCATAACTCATGAGGGTCATTATGAATTTTTGTTCGTGCCTTTTGGCCTTACTAATGCCCCTTCCACATTTCAAGGTTTGATGAATTCCATTTTCAAACCCTTCCTTAGAAAATTTTTGTTAGTATTTTTTGATGATATACTAATCTATAGCAAGTCTTGGAAGGATCATGTTTAGCATGTTGACAAGGTGCTCAAACTACTGGAGGAGAAAAAATTATACACAAAAACCTCCAAATGTTTATTTGGAGTACAGGAGGAGGAATATTTGGGTGATATTGTATCTCATGAGGGTGTTAAGGTAAACCCTAACAAAATTAAAGTCATTAAGGATTGGAAACTCCCCACAACCATAAAGCATCTTCGAGGATTTCTCAAGTTGACAGGGTATTGTCTCAAGTTTGTTAAGAATTATGGGAGAATGGTAGTATCTCTAACAACATTACTAAAGAAAGATGCATTTTCTTGGACTCCAAAAGAAACTATAAGGCCTTTGAACATCTTAAAGAGGCAATGTGCCAAGCACTGGTGTTAGCTACGCCAAACTTCACAGAAACCTTTATTGTGGAATGTGATTCCTCAGGAAATGGAATTGGTGTTGTTTTAATGCCAGAAGGAAGACCCATTGCTTTTGAAATTCGTCCAATCAAAGGAAAGTATTTAAACAAGTCTATTTATGAGAAGTAAACGTTGGCAATACTACATGCACTAAATAAATGGATACCTTACCTAATCGGAAAACACTTCAAGGTAAAAAAACATCATGATATTCTTAAATAATTTTTGGAACGAAGATTATCTTCAGAAGAGCAACAAAACTAGGTCACAAAGATGTTGGGTTATGACTTTGAAATCATCCACAAAAAAGGGAAGCAAAGTGTTTTTGTAGATGCACTCTCAAGAAAGGATGAGGATGTGGAAGCATTGCTTTGTTCCATTTCTATTATCCAACCTGATTGGATAACCGAAGCAAGGGATGAATGAAAGAATTATGAAGAGGTGTGGATACTCATTCAAAGGTTACAGCAAGATCCCAATACATCTGATACATTTAGCTAGAAAAATTATTCATTATGGTACAAAGATTGCGTATATCTTTGTAAGAACTCCCATCTCAAGCAAAATATTCTTTTGGAATTTCACACCTCCCCCTTAGGAGGGCATTCAGGATTTTTAAAAGCTTACCACGGGGTCAAGAAGGAATTTTTTTGAGATGGCCTTTGTTATGAAACCAACTCACAAAAAGATAGAAATTTTTGATCAATAACTTAAAAATCATCCTCTTCGACGGGGCAAACTTCTTTACATTACACAAATAAAATATTCTTATACGATACAAACGACAAGACCTCCTTTCTCTATATAGGAGTCTAAGGGGTCCCAATATAATTAGAGCCTACATAACAATAATATTATAGGGGCACAACAATAAAAATAGTGGGCTTCTATGGGGCGCAATAATAATAACATGGGGACTATATAGGCACAATAATACAATAAGGGGGTTGCACTAATAACAATAAGGAGTTACACTAGTAGTATAGGGACCTAACATGCCCCTCTCCTTCAAAAAGTGTTGTCCTCAATGCTTGAGTAGTTTTTTATGCTTATGTATAAAAGTCTCATCCTCCCATATGGAATATTTAGTGGGTAAGTTCTTCCACTTTATGAGATACTCTGAAATTGATCGATTTCGTAGCTATTGATTTCTTGTTTCTGTGACTTCTTCAGGTTCCAAAATGATCTTTCCTTCGTCGTCAAGTTCTGGCAATATTATTTGAACTGGGATCTTCTACAACTTTTGAATGAGTGGCCACATTTCTTCATCATTCTTCCATTCATCCCTTGCTTCATTTATCCAATTTGTTTGCATAATATAAATGGCACAAAACAATGCTTCCACATCCTCATCCTTTCTTGAGAGTGCAACTGCAACAACATTTTTCTTCCCTTTTTGTAGATTATTTGAAAGTCCTAACCCAACATATTTGTGACCCATTTTTTTTGTTTTTCTGAAGATAATTTTTGTTCTAAAAAGTATTTAAGACTATCATGATCTATTTTTACCTTGAAGTGTCTTCCCATTAGGTAAAGTCGCCATTTCTTAAGTGCATGTAATATTGCCAACATTTCCTTCTTGTAAATAGCTTTGTGTAAATCCTTACCGTTGATTGGACTACTTTAGAAAGAAATGGGTCTTTATTCTTGCATTTAAACAACACCAATTCCATTTCCTGAGGCATCACATTTCACAATAAAGGTTTTTGTGAAGTCTGGCATAGATAAGACCAGTGCTTGGCACATTGCCTCTTTAAGATGTTCAAATGCCTTCGTTGCTTTTGGAGTCCAAGAAAAGGCATCTTTCTTTAGTAATGTTGTTATAGGTGTTGTTATTCTCCCATAATTCTTAACAAACTTGCAATAATACCCTGTCAACCCGAGAAATCCTCGCAGATGCTTTATGGCTATGGGAATATTCCATTCCTTAATGGCTTTAATTTTGCTAGGGTCTACCTTAACACCTTCATGAGATACAATATGACCCAAATATTCTGCCACTTGTACTCCAAAGAAACTTTTGGAGCTTTTTTCATATAATTGTTTCTCCTCCAATAGTTTGAGCACCCTATCAACATGTTGAACATGATCCTTCCAAGACTTGTTGTAGATTCGTATATCATCAAAAAATACTAACATAAATTTTCTG
>APFE031575784.1:64258-95540 GCA_000404065.3 Pinus taeda | reverse complement strand
ATCTACAGAAAATTACCATGTCGCAACTACACGGAATTCTAACCGCTTATGAAATGAGGAAAGGGGGACCATCAGATAGAAGAGAAGCCGCATTCAAGGCCTCAGGAAAAGGAGATTCGTATGACTCAGGACATATGTCAGAAGAAGAGGAAGAATCAAATTTTGTTAAGAACCTTCAATGGGGTGCTGGAAGATTCAGAGGTAAGTTACCTTTCAAATGTTTTTCTTGTGGAAGAGTCGGTCACTATGCTGCCAAGTGTCCTCATAAAGATAAGCTTGACAAAGGTAAGGAACCTGTTAGATGGAACAAGAAACAGAATGCAAGTAAGAAAAGCTACTACACCCATGAAGACACTGATGGACTCTCAAATATTGATGAAGATGAACGAGGTAATAATTATAGACTTTTAATGGCTTTTGAAGATGATGGTTTCATGGATGCTATAGATGAAGAAGGTCTTTATGAAGATATTTCTAAACTCAAAATTTGTTTTCAAGAGAAAAATATGATTATTGATACTCTGCAATTTCAACTGGCTGAAAGGGAAAAACGTCATGAAAAGTTAGAATGTGAAATTGTGGGACTTAGAAAAGAGATTGAGAAAACAAAAGCTTTTAATCTTAGATTTGTTAAAGTATCTGAAACTCTAGATGAGATTATCAATGTGCAACATCCTCCCCTAATCAAGACAGGTCTAGGATATAACGAAGAAACATCTCAAGTGCAGAAACCATCCACCTCCAAAAGTTATCTTGATGCAGCAAGGAGGAGTGAGAAAAGGCCCAATGGAGATCACCAGGTAAATCAGGGACAATCTACCTCAAGAATGAACAAAGACTACCAGGTAAATCTAGGGCAATCCACCTTAAGGATGAACAGAAGCTACAACCAGCCATAGGTAAAACCTTCTCAATTTGCCTTAAGAATGGATGACAGTAGAAACTACAATCATTTGGTGGGTAGATTTGATAATCGCAGGAGTTTCTTCAATGGCCAATGCTTCTCTTGTCATAAATTTGGTCACAAAGCAGCTCATTGTGTTGCCTATAAGACAATCATGACTAGAGAAGCTCAAAAACAAAGAAGTATGACTAGGATCATGAAAAGAACCTACAATAACTTTTCTGCTCTTGAAAATGAAATAGAATGTTCTATTTGTAACAACTTCGGTCATGAATATTCTGAATGCAGGAGCAGGTTTCGGCAGACAACTCAGAAGGAACAAACCTCAAGTGCAAAAACATGGAGAATGAAAGAACCACAACTAGAAAGATTTGGTATAGCCTTATATGCGGAAGGGCAAGAAAATAAATGGTACATCGACAACGGATGTTCGAAACATATGACGGGTGATAAGGAAAACTTCAGTCATATAGTGCCTTAGAGAAAGAGAAGAAGGTCTCATTTGGAAATGACACCCCTTCACTCATAAAAGGTAAAGGTTCTGTTCAATTGAAAGAAAAAGTCAAAGCTAGAAATGTGATGTATGTTGATGGCTTAAAACATAATCTATTGAGTGTCAGTCAGATGTGCACTCAAGGAACTGAGGTAATATTTCGATCAAATGGATGTAGTGTTCGTGATCTTGATATAGGAAAAACAGTGATCAAAGGCATAAGCACTCCAAATAATTTATACATATTCAAAGAAGGACAACATGAATGCTATCTAAGAAAGAATGATGAACACTGGTTATGGCACCAGAGATTGGGGCACCTAAGCTTCTCACAAATAAGGAAAGCATGCAAATATCAGGCAGTTCATGGTCTTCCAGACATCAGAATTCCAAACAATACAATATGCAAGTCATGTCAGTTTGGTAAGCAAACCAGAACTAACTTCACTGAGAAGGAAGGATCAGCTAGCAGGCCACTTGAGCTTGTCCATACTGATGTATGTGGTTTGTCTAGGAAAAGGTCACCTCGGGGAGAAGAATACTTCATATTATTCATTGACGACTATTCAAGGATGGTTTGGATAGGACTGATGAAGCACAAAGATGAAGCCTTCGAAAAATTAAAATCCTTAAAAGATTTGGTTGAAAACGAATCAGATCACAAAATTAAATGCCTCAGGTCTGATAGAGGTGGGGAGTTTACCTCAAATGAATTTTTCGATTTTTGTGAAGAATATGGAATAAGAAGAGAATTCTCTATAGCCAGGACTCCTCAACAAAATGGAGTAGTGGAAAGGATGAACAAAACAGTTCAACAAATGGCTTGTGCTATGCTTGATGAATCTGGAACTCTCGCAACTTTCTGGGGTGAAGCTGCATTTGCTGCAGTTGTTATTCTCAACAAAACAAACGTCCAGGTAAACAACACTCAAACTCCTCATGAGCTCTGGTATGGTGAGACTCCTTCGGTGAAATATTTCAAAATTGTTGGAAGGAAATGCTATATCAAAAATATTGATGAACATCTTGGCAAGTTTGAACCTAGAGCAGATGAAGGCATTCTCCTTGGTTACTCTCCCCACAACAAAGCTTACAAGTGTTATAATAAAAGGCTTCGAAAAATTGTTGAAATTATTGATGTAGTGGTTGATGAAGAAGAAAACACTCCTAGGCAAGTAAGATCTAAAGATTTCGAAGATGATGAGGACTATCCATCAACAACAAATCAGATTCACGATGAAGAAGAAACCCATGAGGCACCAGAAGAACAGATAAGGATAGAAGATAAGACTCCATCCAGGTACATTCAGAAGAATCATCTAGAATCTTAGATATTGGGGCAGAAAGAGGCTAGTATACAAACAAGAAGATCAATAGCAGAAGCTTCAAGCTATTTGGCATTGCTCTCCTCCACTGAACTGCAAAATGTAAGAGAGGCGTGCAAAGATGAATGTTGGGTCAAAGCCATGGAGGACAAACTTGAACAGATTGAAAAGAATAACACTTGGGAGTTGGTTCCTAGACCAATTGGTAAGAATGTCATAGGGAAAAAATGGATTTTAAAAAATAAGTTGAATGAAAATGGGGATGTAGATAGGAACAAGGCAAGACTTGTTTGTAAAGGATATGCGCAACAAGAAGGCATAGACTTTGAAGAAACCTTTGCTCCAATTGCTAGACTTGAGGCTATAAGAATGTTCCTCGCTCTCTCTAGCTTTCAGAAGTTCAAGGTGTTTCAGATGGACATAAAATCTGCATTTCTGAATGGAGACTTGAATGAAGAAGTGTACATTGAGCAACCAGATGGGTTTATACTTGGAAATGATCCATATCTTGTATGCAGACTCAAAAAGGCTCTCTATGGCCTTAAGCATGGTCTAAGGGCTTAGTATTTTTGTTTTGGATGAGTACCTTCATCAACAAGGTTTTGTAAAAGGATCAACAGATAGAAATCTATATATTAAAGTTGACAATAATAAAATGCTAATACTTGTTGTATATGTTGATGATATCATTTTTGGCAGCAATGAAGAAGCCATGAGTCAAAACTTTGCCTTGGTGATGCAGAAAGAATTCGAAATGTCCCTGCTTGGTGAGCTCACATATTTCCTTGGTTTACAAGTGCAACAAAACAAAGACGGTATCTTTCTTTCACAAACCAAGTATCTCAAGCAAATCTTGAAGAAGTATGGGATGGAGGAGTCAAAACCAGTATGTACTCCTATGGTAATATGATGTAGCCTCAGCGCAAATGATGAATCGGCTGTTGTTCATCAACCAACCTATAGATCCATGGTTAGTAGTCTACTCTATCTAATAGGTACCCGACCAAACATTCCGCATGCAGTAGGGATAGTTGGAAGGTTTCAAGCTAACCCAAAGAAAACTCATCTTCAGGTAGTCAAGAAAATTTTCAAGTATCTTCAAGGGACTCAAAACTATGGATTATGGTGTCCTAAAGATACAAATCTCACGCTTCATCCATATACAGATGCAGATTGGGCAGGTAGCGTGGATGACAGGAAAAGAACTAGTGGAGGTGCATTCTTCATGGGTCCTAGATTGGTATCTTGGTTCAACAAGAAACAAAGTTCCATTCCATTATCTACAGCTGAAGTAGAATATGTAGTTGTTGCATCTTGCTGCACACAACTCCTTTGGATGACGCAAACATTGCAAGATCTCCAAGTCACTTGTACTTCACCTATTTCCATTTTTGTGTGATAATACAAGTGCAATCAGTATTTCAAAGCCTTGTCATGCACTCAAAGACTAAGCACATACCTATCAAGTATCATTTTCTCCAGGAACAAGTGCTTGAACAAAAAGTCAAGTTGGAGTGTGTTCCATCTAAGGAACAAGTGGCTGATATACTCACCAAACCTCTGCCCAGGGAGACATTTGAATACCTCAGACAGAAGCTGGGGGTTGTTGATGCATCATCGTGCTATTGAATCTTGTATGATGTACGCAGGTGGATACACGTATGTTTGTCGGTCTATGTGGGTCGAGTTCTTGGAGAAGAAAGTCTAATATGGGTCTGTTAGAGACCATCTAGCACAGGTTCAGGGGGAGCATATACTCTTCTAATAATGCATTGTTGGCCTTATCTTAGAAGATATTGGTTTGATTTCACAGGTGTTTTGGTGGAGTAGATGCTGAACGAGATCTATGTGTACTGGTCTGAAGGTTGATGATAGTTGTTCTTGTCTCTATGTCTTGTATTTTCTTTCATATCAAGGTCATGTAACACCCTATTTTGGTTTACCCACTATGCCTGGGATGAATAATCCTTATTCTTGCTTTATGAGATGGATGTATGAGTCTTGATGATAGGAAGGTTACTTATGATGTATGGAGTCATGTTCTCTCTTGAAGAACATCTTGTTTTGTAGTTGTTACTTATAGTCAGGGGGAGCATGACCAACATTTCAACCAAACAGAAATTTCAGCAGGTGCTCAGCGGGAGTATGGTCAACAGAATGAGGTCCGCCCTTTTCCCTTGATGTCAAAGGGGGAGAGTGATTGGATGTTGTTGCCATCAAGTCCAAAGGGGGAGATTGTTGGCATTATGATGCATATGTTCTACTTGATGGGAACCCACTCATCTCCGATGATAAATTATAAGTGCAGCAATGTTATTTTCTAGTTCCGCAGGTGCACCGCTCAGAAGATGCGCTCATCGGCAGGTTGCGCAGGAGGACCATTGAAAAGGTTTAGACATGTTCATAGGTCTTTCACACAAAAGGTGCGAACCTAAAATACACGAACTTTCATGCAGAGAAAATCGCGCATCTTATGTTTGGTCCATGGTATTTAGTCCGACGTCTTTGATCCTATGGTTTTGGTCCGTGGTTTTGCATCTAAAATATTGAACCCTGGTTTTGGATCCATAGTATTGTTTCTCAACGGTTTTGATCCATGGTTTGAGTAAGGCCTTGGCTATAAAAAGGGAAAGGAGATCAGTTGGTCGAGGACAAGTGTGTTGAATATCTTAAGAATCGTAAGATCTGAATTTCTGATAATCGGTTGGTGAGTTATAGTTGAACCTGAATGAATAAGATACCGGAGCATTATAAGTCAAATATACTGATGGGTCAAGGTCTCTTTGGTGCTTAAATGAATCTGTGAATTTAGTGGTCTAGGGTATATTTGAGGACTGATAAACTGTCTATATCCGGAGGTACGCAGCGCCAGAGAAGGTGCAGGTGCGGAGGTGCATAGTAGTAGTGAAGGAGTAGGTACGGAGGTGCGCAGTAGTAGTGAAGGAGTAGGTGCGGAGGTATGCAGATCAAAAGAATCTGTAGGTGTGGAGGTGCGCAGAGCCGAGACAACATAGGAGTGAAGCTGCGCAGGCCACAGACAGAGAAAGTGCGGGCATCCGCAGGTTACCACTGGTGAAGTTGCAGAATTTTCTTGAAGTATATTTTAACTAATTTTGTCTATTGCTGTAGTGTTCTGGGTATAGACTTGGTGTCTAGTCACTGGTACTGTTTGTCTGATTAAAACATTCTAAGAAGTTATTGGTTAATTGATTCATGCACATATACTTGATGATTACTTGGATCTAGTCTGAAAATTGATCAAAAGTGGTCCCTGGAAGGAAAGAGAAGGTAGTAGCCTTCTGTAGGTTAGCACCTACATACTAGTATCTTAGCTTGTACAAGAGGTAAGGGGGTTGTAGCTCCCTTCTAGGAGAAGCTAGAAAATGAGACAGAGTTGTAGCTCTCTGCAGGTTACAGCCTGTGTACTGGCAAAGTACTGCTCCAGTACAAAATCATTGTAAAAAGAAGTTTCTAATTGAAAGAAGATAGAGACATATTGCAACAGGTGGTTTTCACCCACATTATGTTTCCACCTTATATCTGGTGTTCTTTGGTGTGACTGTCTATGTTTCTTGTTACTTTTCATTATTATATGGTTCTGACATACAGGTTAATGGTTAACATCTAAAGAATAAATTACATTAAAATCTGGAAGGTATATGCAAGTTTCATTAGTCAGATATGCAAGTGTTTATTGGAAAATATTTGATAATATTGATTCACCCCCCTCTCAGTATTATTTCCAACAGTATCTTTGTATGATTTTGATCTGTTATATATGGCGCCTATTTGATCTATAAATCTGATAATTTGGGTTAACTAATATCTGAACATTTGAAGGGGTAAATTATCTTTATAGATTTGTACGCAGGTTCAGTGAAGCGAAGGCGCGTACACACGTAGTTTTTGTAAGTCAAAAGAGCGTATATGTAGGTTTATCTTAACACAGAAGTGTATACACACAGTTTCTGTAAGTCAAAAGAGCGTATACGCAGATTGATCTTAACACAGAAGCGTATGCACGCAGGTTTCTGAATATTGAAGTAGCGTACATCTCTTAATTTATGTTCTAGCTGCTTCTGTTGATTATTGCAGTGATCTGGGTTCAAAATTGGTGTATGGTTACTGTTACTGTGTTCTAGGTACAGTTCCCAGAGAAGTGTTTGATTAATTCTATATTGGGTTGTTCAAAGGAGATTGATTGTTGCAAATTTTATTCATGGATCCAGTCCGAAAATTTATGAAACGTGGTTCTTGGAAGATAAAAGAAGGCTGAAGCCTTTAGTAGGTTAGCACCTACATACTAGTAGCTCAGCTAGTACAAGAGCTAAGGGGGTTGTAGCTACCTTCCAGGAGAAGTTGGAGAATGAGAGAGGGTTGTAGCTCTCTGCAGGTTGCAGCTTGCATACTGGTAAAGGACTGCACTAGTACAAAATCATTGTAAACAGAAGTTTCTAATTGAAAAAGATAGAGACGAATTGCAACAGGTGGTTTTCACCCACATTAGGTTTCCACCTTATATCTTGTGTTCCTGTGTGTGATTGTCTAATACTCTGTTTTACTATTCCTGGTCACTGTTTACATTGTTTTGCTGCACGGATTAATGATCAACATTTGTAGAATAAACTGAATTATAAGTTTGCATAGTATACGCTGGTTTCCTTATCTGAAGTTACGTATATAAGCAGTTTTATCTAACAGAAGTAGCGTATATGATCTGAACGTAAAATGAAAAATAATTGATTTGATAATACTGATTCACCCCCCCCCCTCTCAGTATTATTTCCAACGGTTATGTGAGTTGTTTTACCTGGGACAAATGGGATACCGGGATTCCACATTACTGGTGTTGTGATGACTGTCGACTAGGGAAGTGGTAGAGGACCAACAATGTCTCTAAAATTCCACAACCCGTGGGTCGTCGACTGGATATATGGCAAAGTTCCACCTATTGAAGAAGGAAGTACAGGTACCACGGGAACCACGATAGGGTTCGACGAATTTGTGAGTGGAGTGTTAAAGTGAGGAAGAAATCCTTCGGAAAACTTGAATCGTCGGTCATCCACATAGATCCCATGTGAGATTTAGGAGACTGATTCCTCGAAGATGAGGAATCTGAGTCAATGGAACTCAGCGGATCTTCCACAATGAGTGGAGGAAGTCCTAACAATCGTCTGGAGTGACAATGAGGGTTGGATGTAGCCACAGTGACCGTTTAAGTTTTATCAAATAAATTTTAATGTGATATTCTTTAAAGTCTCAAAAATGATGGCACTCAGGTACCTAAAAAATAAAAAATACACTAAATATATCAAGCAGTAAATAAAGGGAAAGTCCCTTGTCTGACAAGCACCGATCATTGGAGATGAAACCCAGTATCTCAGTGAATAACAAAGAAGGATGGCTAAATGTACCGCTATGGTTACTCTAGAGCTTCGCCTGAACCTTAGATTGAGGGGCCAAGTACTCTCGTGAAGACGAGCACCCTCCTAAAAACTAAAGACAAAGTAGATCGGTCTGTGCTAGGTACTAGGGCAACTCGTCCCAGTCACCTTGTGTAAGTACCTAGAAGTTTTGTCCACTAGAGATACCTCAAATCACAGACATTACTAGGGGGGACATAGTCATAGACAACATGTTACGTGGGCAAGAAACCTGAGTCCCTGACTCAATTCCAAAATCCCCGAAGGGACCCCCGGTACATAGAATGCCCAAAGGATTTGTAAGAGAAGGCAAGCTACCTTCAATTAGTCCGATGTTTTCTCATATTTCGCTCCGTTTTTAGTGGAGTGGTCCTAGTAATATGAATATAAAAGGATTTTTCACTCGCTAACAACACTAGTTTTGGTTTTCAACCTTGGGCAGTTCACTCACATGCTTATCCCAAGATCCTAGCCTAGCTAATGTTGGTTTTCTCAAAAGAGTAACTGATTGATTTTAATGTAAATTTTAAGTGTACTTGATTATTTGTCTTCAATAGGGGTGTTGACGTATGATTATGGTGAGACTCTTGACTCAATAAATCATGTAGAACAATGCTCTAATTGTTTTTTTCAATTTTATGCAAACAAGTCTTATTCTACATATTCATATTTTCACATATTCATAGATTTGTCTATGCATCTAAAGCCATTCAACACTTGCATAACCAAAAGATTATTTTTCCAATATTTCATAACAACTACTAAAAACCAAAATGAAGCAGCGTACAACTATTTCGACAGAAGGATGAATACAATTTATCAGTCTTTCTTTAAAAAAAAATGTATTTTAAGAGAGAAAAACTAAAACTTTTTCCAAAAAGTAAATTTTCAAGACACCAAATTTGCTAACATAATATAGTTGTAGACCTTACTTCAGCCCATGAGAAATTTTTCCCCGCCTTTTGGATAATAGACACTACAAGAAATCATGGAAATGGGAGACTAATGCTCTGTTTTAGTCTAAACAGAGAATTAGTTGGTCCACTAACGCTCCCTGTACACAAGCACAGTGCTTTATAAAGCTTTGTTTAGCCTAGTAACCTATGTTAGTGAGGGAAATTGCTCAAATAGAGGGCCTTTAGGATCAGTTTCTGAGGAGAATGCAAACTAGTAGGATGTAACAAGATAGTTGGTGGATCAGAAAAGGATTTGAAGAAGTAGGGAGCCCTTAGAAGAAAGAGAAAAACTGAGGGGAGTCCGGGTAAACCAAGAACTAGATGTATAGTCCCCAGTGGAGTCACCAATTCTACTATGGGGTAAAATGCATAGTGTATGGAGAATAAAAACTACCCTCAAAGGCCTTTCCCAGGACCTTTGATAGACTTTAATATTATCTGCAGAAGCTACCAAGTTATACACATGTTCATCTATCAAATATCAATTAGGCAAGTATGGAAAGAGTGTTTACCTCAAATCTCCTTCTAGATTTGTTTGGAGATCTTAGTGTAGCCAAGAAGAACTCCTCCAAAGCTAGCTCCAAGACAATTCCTGCACAAAGGAAAGGAAAACACAATGACAACATACAATCTAGAAAACTAATATAAGAATGCACAATGAACATATATTTGTATACAACTTAAACTACTCAACTCAACAAGTATCGAAATGAACAACTCATTGAACAATGTTACCGACACTATGGAGTAGGGAACACAACTGCAATTCTATATTAATAAAAAAAGAGTGATTACAACCATCAATTGTATCATCCTTCCCTTACCCCTTCTTCCTCTCTCTCTCTCTCTCTCTCTTTCAGCTCACTTCTTCAAGTGTATGACAATTCACAACAGCTTAGTGGGCTGTCCTTTCAAATGCTCTGACCCCTTTCACAATGGCCCTCTCACTACTTATGTAGCAATCGAGTTAGGGCTGCCAATCTCCTCCTAGATTTCATTAGGGAAAAAGCCATGAACCTGCCCTATTTTCAAGCTTTTTCCAATTTTCCTTCATTCTCAGATTGGAATTTCCCCAAATAATTCAATTTTTGGGACTTTCCCTACTTTTCTTGAGCAAATGTAGAGATAAATATCTAGATATTTCTGAGCAGATTCATTGGCTTGACCCACTGAACATCTCTTAGTTTTACTAACGCTCCCCTTGGTCTAACACCTTGAGTTAGCAGGGTGACTAACGGTCCTCTATGCTTGGTAACAAGCATTATAAAGCAGGTTAGCAGTGCAAAACTAGTGTTAGTGTGGATTCAAGGCCTACAATTGCGGTCTTTGCTTCAATCATGCTGTCTTTCACCTCTGAGTTGATGAGGAGGTCATTTTGTCCTATAACATTCATCTAAAGTATCAAACCTAGGTCACAAAAACACACTTTAATTACATCATCATTATGAATTACATTAGTGAAAACATCAAAATCCCATAGGTGAAAAGTATTTTATGATAGAAACAGTGAAAAATTTGGCTCCCTGTCAAGTGTCCAGCGCCAGTGTCAAATGCGGAGTGCCTGAAGGAAGTGCGCAGTGCCATGTTCAAACCCACTTTTGAATGCCTTCTCGATGTCCCAATTCAGCCCAGGATAGATCGTTGGAAAGCCTATCTTGTCTAGTTTACAAATCTATCTTCAGTTTTCAAAATGAACTTGATTTGACCCTCCAAAAATGGATTCTCCAAGACTGGTCAAACGCGCAACACCTGGTCCAAAAATGAGGCAGAAATGTGATGTTTTGCTAGTTTTTTGCCTTTTCCACCAACCAGTTTTGCCTTCCAAGGCTGGAAACATTGTTTTCCTAACTATATTGGGTGTTATAAATCCAATGGTGGTGTCCATTCCTCTAACAAGTTCCTCCAAAAAGTACGCAATGTCTGTTTGACCAAGCTGCTGATATAAAATTGCCTCAAAAAGCACAAAAAAAGACAATATTTGCTAAAATGTGCCAAGAGTCTTCAAAATTGGTCAAGGAGCTAATATTTGGTGTATCTAGGCATGAAATTAAGCCTCTACAATTTTGTCAGGTTTTTCCTTTTTACACTTCTTCAATAACTTCTCCAAGTGATCATTGGTGGCTTGAAGCCAACCTTCCTTGTCTTCTTTGATCATATGATCATCAAGCATAGCTTCATCAACTATCTCTCTTTTCCTTTGCCCTTTAAGTTCCAAGGCATTTTTCAAACCTTTGGCTCTAGGTCTACCTCGCTGTGTGGTATCTTTTCTTCTTCTACCATGGTGTTTTAATGTCAAACCCTAGGGAGGTATTAGGTTGTTGGAATGTATGTAACGGAGGAGGGCATAGGGAGTATTAGTATGATGAATATGAGGGTTGGGGTTTGCGAGCCTAGGTAGTTTTAGCACCTATGGTTTAGGGTTTTGGGACAAAGGTTTAGAGAGTGTTGGATGCAAAGCTTTAGGGAGAGGGAAGGAAGGTATAGAGGAGTATATGAAACGGATTGTGAATACAAGGATAGTGTTGGGCGAATCTAGGCTTTAGAAGTGAAATTAAACCAAATCTTCAATAAAACCTTTCAAACACTTATAAATTGACTTGAGGAGGAAAAGGAACATCCCTTAGCTGCAACTTACTTATCTTGAGGTTGAAAGCACTTTAGTAGAGCTAAGGAGGCGATTTTAGCTCTCTTGGACAAATGCGCAACACCAAATTAAAATCACCTTTTTAGTGCCTTATCAATGTCAAAATTGTGTATGGGGTAGCTCGTTGGAAAGCTTGTTGAGTCTAATTTCTAGAACATATTGAATTTTTTAATTTGGAGCTTAGCCTCCCTATCAAACGCTCAATCTCCCATGGCTGGTCAAAATGTGCAGAATGAGGCTGCCAAAACGCAGAGTGATGTTGTAGTCAACTTTTGAAGGTCTTCCTCAACTCCAAATTGAGCTCATGATAGCTCAATAGAAATATATCTGTGTCTAGTTATCTTTTGACTCATCAAGAAATTCATTTGGTCATCTAGATAGGAGAAATCATGATTTTCCAAAAGTAACTCTAGAAGTGTAACAACTCTTTTGTAGCAACTATATTTTTGAAATTTATCTAAAACCATGACACATGTGTAAAATGTGAAGGAGTGTTTTCTTCCTTGGCCTATTTTGGATAAAAACCTCTCACATTTTCCGAATTCTGCCCTGGCTGGTCTAAAACATAGTTTGAAGAAAACCCGACCCTATGTGTGGCAAATGATTTGTCCCTTGGAATGACTTATTGAAAAATGATGGAAACATGATGTGTATGAGTTGGAATGGCCTCATACTCGCTGAAATGACCTCCCTTATGCCTCATATACTCAGATGTTTCTGATTTCATAGCCAACCCTAGTTCAATGGGTGAGAAAATTAGGGTTTAGTGCTTTTGGAAAATGATGATTTGGACACCCTTGGGAAAAAACAACTCCCTTTGGCATGAACTTAACCCTTTCACTTGACTATTTCCTTTGAAGAATTGATCTTTTAATGGCCTGGCATCTTTGGAACGTTGAGTTAACAACTTGGGATGGTGAAATTATTACATCTGAAATACATAAAATTACATAATGAAATAAGCATTTCTCTTTACAAATCATCTTCACATGGTGAAAGGGTGTTATTTGATCACCCTTTACTTGTTGCTCTTATGCAATGGAATGGAACATTTGTAACCCTAATGACCTAATGAAAACTTGAAAAACCCTAAAGACCTAATGAGACTTTTAAGGACTGAATTTAAATATGGCATAATGACCACATCAAATGGCATGATAAAAATAACTTTATGGATGATGTACAGTCAACAATATATGAAACTATGCCAGCAAATAATCACATTTAAGGAAGAGTGATTTTTTTCGACTAGGACTACCATCAGTGAATAATTTTTTGCATACCTAGTGGAATGATAAAAAAAAAATTTAAATCAGACCCTTAAAATGATATGAAAAGAGGATTTTTGATCACTGATGGCAGGATATAAATACTAACACACATTGGCTCCATTGGGGATGGTAGCTCCTTAGAGGTGCCAAGAACACTGTAGACCAAGTAGCCTTATGCATTGGGCATGGAGTAATTAAAACTCAATCTAAAATACATGAATGAATACTGATGACTCAAAGAGACAAACTGACTTTTACTCAACTAAAAACTGACTCGATAATAAAAGACAACTAACAAACTAGAAAATATGCTCAAAATGGAGCTTATTCAATAAAACCTACACTAAATGTTCCATTCATCACCTGATCAAGTGAAATGAAACAACCAATGCAACCAAGTAAGCATTCTATCTGTTGTTTGAATTCTCCGTAGGTGCTTTTTTATGAACAAGAGGGAACTACTAAAAGGAAACTCCCATGAAAACTTGTAAACATATTCAAATTTTCCAAGATTAAATAATATGGATGCTCTATCTGACTCCAAAAATACTGCATAAGGATCTTGAAATTCATGTGCGCTGGGACTTAGCTCATCCAATGGATTACTTTGCTTGTCTTCATACCATGAATGAAAACTTTCATCTGAGCTTTGTGATGAGACTCCTGCTAAAAATGACAAAGAAATCGGCTGTCGGATCAAGTTTGTATCAATACTTTTTTTAAGATCACAGTTAGCTAATGGAGAAGGACTTTGACTACAGACATCATCCAACACATCAGCTATTGGATCGTGAAAAACTTGAAAAGACTTTTGCAACCCATTTTCTATTGGTTCCAATGAGATTACATGATTTTCTATAGGCTGCTCATCCTTTATTGAAGATATACTATGTAAAATTCCATTCAAAAACTGAAATGATTCAAAACATAATGGTACGGAATCATCTTGCATCATTTGATCATATGTTCCAGCTTCCAAGTCTTCATCTGTATCTTGACATTCAATGGCATTTTGGGGCTACAAATCTATATATGAGAATTCTTGAACAAGGATTTCATTGCCCTCTAGATGGTCAAAATAAAAACTTATCGACGGTTGATTTTTGATTTCATGAAAGTGGTCTCTGATGAACTGAAATGAAGTAAAAAAAAGAGGCAAATATCCTTCACTTACTTCAAAATTTTCTACACTTTCCTCCTCACTTCCATAGCTGATATGCAATGGCTGATCACTATATTCGAGCTATTGAAATTGAACTTCCTCCTTCCACAAACCAACTGTTGATTTGTCTACAACACTAGCTTCTATTTAGAGAACATAATCATCATCATACTTATCAAACTTAGGCAAATCATTAGTATAAAACACATCATCAAGCATACATATCAGAGAAACAGATCTCCGTTATCCAAGATGATCTATAAAAAAATTGTTATGAGATCTATGACAACTGGGATAAGAAATGAAATATTTTGGATCAGCCACTTGTCTTTGCTCAATCAGCAAGCCATGGTCTTGAACATCATACTCATTCCTTGTGGTGATCTTTTGCATCATCTCTTCTATTGCACTTACCAAAATGTCGAGCTTTGCATCTAAAGATGTCAATTCCTCTAGATCTATGTTCTTCATGTCTTCTTCCTTCAACTTTTCCATTTTGATTAGCAGATTAGCCTCTACATCTACTGCAATGTTCTGCATCTCTTCAAGTGTTGTAAGGTTCCTTTCTCTCAGCTGAAGCTCCATTTCTAGATCAAAGGCTTCCAGGTAATGTAAGAGAGTGGAATCAGGGGGACGTCTTATATTAATAGGCATAAAACAATAAACTTTGTTAAATCTGGTAGAAAATTGTTGTACTATCTCCCCTGGCTGGTTTTTTAGATGGTTATACTCTTCTAGAATCAAGAAATGGTTCTGTCTAACCACCCACTTGTCGAGGAAAACTTTGATGAACTGCTGGAAATCTAAGATGCTCGCATCAGGCAGGGTTTTGAACCAACTCTTGACTTTTCCTTGCAAAGAAAGAGCAAAAATTATAATACTGACATCCTCTTCATCAACTTCAAAAAGGTCAAGAAAATACTCAAAATTCTGTACATGTCTCTTAGCAATGATGTTGTCACATTCACCACCAAATCTTAGTAGATATAGGTAATGAGTTTTAGGGAAAGCATGGGATATCAGAGGTAAAATCAGAGGCTCGTATCTATCTAGAACTTTACAAGGTATAGGAGTATATACAAAAGCTGTAGAATCAGTCTTGGTCTCATGAGGCTCATCAATTTGGAGACGGTCATCATAAGATTTAGAAGAAGGTTCTTGATCAAAATCAAAGGCATGCGAATATTTTGTATTCACAATCTTCAAAGGGAAAGAATCACATGCAGGTCTAAGATATTTTCTCAAATACAATATACTTTGTAAAGCCTTCTTAACATTCTTGGGAAAAGAGAAGAAATAATTTAAAACAAAGAACATAATGTCTTGGATGAAATTCCAACTTGAATACCTGATCTTTCCATATTATCCCTTCATGTTTTTGTTGGTCAGGTTCATCCTCTAGTGGAGTCCTTGGATCTAATCTCGAAACTAATTTAGAGTCGCCAAGTGAATGCTTTCAGCCTTCGCATTCATTTGACCACTGTTCACGATTAGAAATCAGATCTAAACCTGATACATTTTGCTGAGGAACATAAAACTACGTCCCCAGTATGGTCGCCACTATTTTATCACTTGGATTGAAACTCAAGCTGAAGGAAGGAAATGCCAAGGTAACCACAAACCACGCTTAGCCAAGTAGCTAGCCCTACTAGGCTGGGATAAGGCTCTCTCTATAAGGATCTCAGTCAAGATGATTGGATCAAGTAAATGATTTTAGGCTAGGTATAGTTGCACGAAAGTTTTGATTAGATTTTGTAGGGTTTTTTCTGGATCAAGAGGAGCTAGGCAGTTTAGGTCTGGGAAATTAGGTCAGAAATGTAAGGTGTTCTATGGAGCAAGGTAGGCATAGGCTTTATCACTCTTGGGCTTGATGGGGTGAGATGTTTTAGACTATTTAGAAGCTAAGAAGGGCGTGTGACAATCATGGATCATTCCTAGACTGCAGAAAACATGAAATGGTGAATGATTTCCCAAGGCAGAGCACTGATACAATGGATTCTACCTATCAAACTTGAAAACATTCAACTAGAAGCAATGAAATGATATATGGCATACATAAAACATATAAACATATAATCACAAAAGAAGAAACTGTACTATAACTCCATACCACAGGGATCCCATAAAAATAGTTGCAATTCTTATTAATTTCCTGCCAAATTGCTTACAAAGGTGTACAATCAAGCTCTGAGCATCCACACTGAGTCCAACCAGTAAAATGACTAAGAAACTACATGATATAGGCCTAAAAACAACTAATCATAGCCTCAGGGGTCGAATCCATGAGAGGAGGAGAAGTTGTAGAAAAGAGTGAACTAATAGCTAAAGACTAGGGTGATCAAATTGACTCATCCCTAATATGAAACAAACTGATTTATTACATGCCACTTAGGCCATTTATCTAATGTATCTACCTTAGGTAACAAAAACACACTTTAATTACATCATCATTATGAATTACATCAGTGAAAACATCAAAATCCCACAGGTGAAAAGTATTTTCTAAGAGAAATAGTGAAAAATTTGGTTGCCCGTCAAGTGCGCAGCACCAGTGTCAAACGCACAGCACCTGAAGGAAGTGCATAGAACCATGTTCAAACCCACTTCATTGGAAATATTATCTTGTCTAGTTTCCAGATCTATCTTCAGTTTTCAAAATGAACTTGATTTGATCCTCCAAAAATTGATTCTCCCAAGATTGGTCAAACTCACAGCGCCTGGTCCAAAAATGAGGCAACAATGTGATTTTTTGCTAGTTTTTTCCCTTTTCCACCAACTAGTTTTTCCTTCCAAGGCTAGAAACATGGTTTTCCTTTCTATCTTGGGCCTTCTAAATCCAATTATGGTGGCCATTCCTCCAACAAGTGCCTCCAAAAAGTGTGCAACACCTAGGGCGTTGTGCGTTTGACCAAGCTGCTCATTTAAAATTGCCTCAAAAAACACAAAAAAAGACAATAGTTGCTAAAATGTGCCAAGAGTCTTCAAAATTGTTCAAGGAGCTAATGTTTGTTGTATCTAGGCATGGAGTGAAGCCTCAGCAAGTGTGTCAAGTTTTTCCTTTTTACATTTCTTCAATAACTTCTTCAAGTGATCATTGGTGGCCTGAAGCCAACCTTCCTTGTCTTCTTTAATCATATGATCATCAAGCATAGCTTCATCAACTATCTCTCTTTGCCTTTGCCCTTTAAGTTCCAAGGCTTTTTTCAAACCTATGGTTCTAGGTTTGCCTCACTGTATGGTCTGTTTTCTTCTTCTTCCATGGTGTTTTAATGTCAAACCCTAGGGAGGTATTAGGTTGTTGGAATTTATGTAACAGAGGAGGGGATAGGGAGTATTAGTATGATGAATATGAGTGTGGGGTTTTGGAAGCCTAGGTAGTTGTAGCACCTATGGTTTAGGGTTTTGGGACAAAGGTTTAGAGAGTGTTGGGTGTAAAGCTTTAGGGAGAGGGAAGGAAGGTATAGGGGAGTATATGAAAGGGATTCTGAATACAAGGATAGCATTTGGAAAATCGGGGGTTTAGATGTGAAATTAAACCAAATATTCAATAAAACCTTTCAAATACTTAGAAATTGACTTGAGGAGGAAATGGAACATCCCTTAGCTACTAATTACTTATATTTAGGTTGAAAGTGTTGGGTCGTTAATATGCCATTATTATTGTCACTTGTGAATGTTTATTCCACCCATTTCTACCATTCTTCATCATGTCATTTATTATAATTTATTATATAAATCCATTTTATGATGATTTATGCTCTTATATTATTTATTCTCCTTTATTTCTAATAAATTGATGATTATGAATTATTTTATCAATGATAGTTCTATTAAGTTGGTTATAACCTTATTCACCATTTTTAGCCTCCAAGGTAACTTCCATATTGAAGATTTGATTTTTAAATCTGCCAACTCAGAAATTCGTTGGTTTAAGGAGTGACAGTTTTGCGGTTGATATTATAAGCAAATGAAGACGAATTTGAGAAATCCGGAACATGGGTTTTGTCCCGAACGGGCCCAATTAGCTTTGTAGAGAACGGTTTGCCCAAATTCGGCTTGTACAGAGAGAAACGCATGGTTCTTTGAACATGATTTTCTCAGATTTGCAGTTGCGGCCGTCCTTCAAATCTCAGCTGCAAACCCAAATTCGTCTTGCTTTTGTTGAAGAGATGAAGGGAAATATATTTTCTTGATGATCATCTGGTTAGAATCAACCTAAATTTGTAAAAGAAACTATGTTGTAATTATCTATGCTCTGATCCTTCTCTATTTAAATGAAACCAAAGATCAAAGGAGGGGAGGATTGTTTTTGTAATTTTACAGTTTCAGAATAAACTTTGATCATTGAGTCTCATTGAGACCTGATTTTGTTATACTTTTGTGGATGCGATTAATATAAAAGACTTGGTGTTCATTCTGTCTCTGCGTCTGGAGTAATCTAAGGCGGTGTACCATCGGCAGCTAAGGGCCCGACTCCGAAGGACACTTGCCTTTGTATCATTATACGGTGATTTGTGTGTGGACTATTTATCTTTATTACGTAGCAATCTGATACATTCTTTATATGATACGCTATGTTCTGTTATGATTAATGAATGAATGATTTCTCCATGTAAGAACTCTGCACTATATAATTGAATTCACACAGGGTCGAATTGTATCTTTATTCAGCCATTTCTGTAACAGAGTGCTGGTATGAATATTTGTGGGATTTGAGAGTAGCATCATTCTGTTTAGAAACATAGTTATATCATCCAATATTCTCAGATTGCTATATTAGTGTGTTGCATATATATGATTGACGTTCCTGTTTTATAATAAACTGTTGTTCCATAATTCATTTGTAACTATCTTCTCATAAAGTAAAGATCATTGGAATTGCTTTTGCCGATTGTTATTTTATTGCCGAATGAGAGTTCAGTTCTAACTCGCTATGTTTAATTCTTTTAATTGTTGTTTCATTTACTATTGTCCATTTCGTTTCATTCTGTTTTTTTCCATTCCTTTTACTTGCATTTATTGCTTTGGTGTGAGAGGAGGTCCAAGGCTGTCGTGAGCCTCAGCAGACGCTACCATGCTCCCAGGTCCATGGTCCATACTCTATTCCATCAATTTCTAGAGGAATGAGTTATTGCTACTATATCCTCGATTGATGGTTGTTTGAATGAATGATTTAGTTTAGAACATTTCAGTTTCTTTCTGTTCCAATTAGATTTTGTTTCAAGCATTCATTTACTTTTGGGTTTTAAGCACTATACTGCAGAACATTACTCTTGAGTAAATAGCCGCCTCAGACTGAGTACACTCTTGAAATAAAAAGTCGTCCCTGGGTTGATAATTAATGTGAGGTAATTAGGAGTTTAAAAGACACCTTTTTATCGCTCCATAGAAAGCACTTTAGTAAAGCTGAGGAGGCGATTTTATCTCTCCTGGACAAACGCGTAGCGCCTTAAGGAAACACGCAACACCAAATTCAAATCAACTTTTGAGTACCTTCCCAATATCCATATTTAGTGTGGGATAGTTCATTGTAAATATTGTTGAGTCTACTTCCTAGAACATCTAGAATTTTTCAATTTGGAGCTCACTTTCCATGTCAAAAGCTCAATCTCCCAAGGCTGGTCAAAATGTGCAGAATGAGGCTGCCAAAATGTAGAGTGATGTTGCAGTCAAATTTTGAAGGTCTTCATGAACTCCAAATTTAGCTCATGATAGCTCGGTGGAAATATTTATGTGTTTAGTTATCATTTGACTCATCAAGAAAGTCATTTGGTCATTCTAGATAGGAGAAATCTTGATTATCCCAAAGTCACTCCGGAAGTGCAGCAACTCTTTGGTAACAACGGTATGTTCGAAATTTCTCTAAAACCATGACACCTGTGTAAAAAGTGAAGGATTTGTTTCTTCCTTGGAAAATTTTGGACAAAAACCTCTCTCACTTTTTTCGAATTCTACCCTGTCGGGTCTGAAACATAGTTTGAAGAAAAATCGGCCCTGTGTGGCAAATGATTTGTCCCTTCGAATGACTTATTGAAAAATGATGGAGACATGATGTGTATGAGTTGGAATGGCCTCATGCTCACTGAAATGACCTCCCTTATGCCTCATATACTCATATGTTTCTGATTTCATAGCCAACCCTAGCTCAATGGGTGAGAAAATTAGAGTTTAGTGCTTATGGAAAATGATGATTTGGACACCCTTGGGAAAAAAAAACTCCCTTTGGCATGCACTTAACCCTTTGAAACTTTACCCTTTTACTTGACTATTTCATTTGAAAATTTGATCTTTTGATGGTATGACATCTTTGGAACACTGAGTTAATAGCTTGGGATGGTGAAATTATTACATTTGAAAGACATAAAATTACATAATGAAATAAGCATTTCTCTTTACAAATCATCTTCACATGGTGAAGGGATGTTATTTGATCACCCTTTACTTTTTGGTCTTATGCAATGGAATGGAACCTTGGAAACCCTAATAACCTAATAAAAACTTGAAAAACCCTAAAGACCTAATGAGACTTTGAAGGACTGAATTTCAAGATGACATAATGACCACATGACTGATACAAATGCCATGATAAAAATAACTTTATGGATGATATACAGTCAACAAGATATGAAACTATGCCAACAAATAATCATATTTAAGGAAGAGTGATGTTTTTGTACTAGGACTACCATTAGTGACTAATTTTTTGCATGACCTAGTGGAATGATTAAAAAAAAATTGAATCGGACCCTTAAAATGACATGAAAAGAGGAATTTTGATCACTAATGGCAGGATGCAAATACTGACACTAAGATACACATATTTCAACATGTATGGTCAACTATGGAAGCAAAGGAAAAGGTTTACAAGTTCATGTGATTAACTCCCCCTCATTCTTTTTTCCCCTATACTTACTAATTTCCTATCCACAAGTATGTTTTATTACTTTTAAATCCTACAAGTCAAAGAGGCTCAGAGAATTTCTCTGATTTTTGGTGGGACTGAACCCTCGACTTAATGACTTATGGACACAAGTGCTAAAATCCCCTTCATAAAATCATTCCCACTTCATACAATTCATTTCCCCTCATCACCTTAAGAAAACCCCTTTTCCTAAGGTTAACCACCATTTACCTAAGAAAAGTGAAAGCTCCCCATTTAAATCCATTTTCACTCAAAAACCCACAAAAAACCTTTTATCCTAAGTATAAAGAAAACTACGCGAAATGCATACATTTTACCTTTTTATTTAGGAAAAACCCAGTCCACCCATCACATTTCATATTAATTATTAACTTTATTATATAATTCCCAATATAACCCTTTTACCTTATATTAACTAAATCCTTATGTAAATACCCCTAACCCTTAGTTTTAATAGAAACAAATATATTTACCCCTTGTCCTGACAAAACAATTAAATCCCCCATTAACCCCAAATAAACACAAACCACTTCTGATTAAAGCTTCGACCCCCCCAAGCCTCTGTACATTTCACCCGTGCTACTTCATCACCCAACCACTGTCTGATCATCCATGCTCAAATCCTATGACGCGTAGTCGTATCGACCTCATCCAATGCCCAACCTTTACCCAAAGAGTTAAACTCCCTTACTAATCCCAGCTCGATCATGGTTAACCCATGATTAAACATTAAATAGTCTCATACCGCCAAGGTTTAAAGCCTTCCCCCCCCCCCCCCCTTAAGCCCGAACTTCTATCACCTGCACGTTTCCCATCACCCGACCATCATCCGATCAACATCTAGCTCATCCAACCATCCATGGCCATATCAACCACGCTCGATGGCTAAACGTTACCCGCCCGATAAGGTTATTTTCCCTGAGTCCCCGATGACTATGTGTCACACTCTAGAGTATATCGGGTGACCCCTCCTAAAAACTAACTTCGCCTCATAAGCGATGTGACGACCCTTAATACTGCCTCCCCGCCAACCCGATAAACTACCTATTATCCATAAATATAAATATTCATGCCATATTCAAAAAAGTTATCGTTAAGCTTAAAACTGTGAAAACCATGTTTTCATGCCTTTTGCCCGTTTCACAGTATAAACCCATTAAACCCTTTAGCGCCACCTTGAACCTCTGCAACAAAATTCCACCTCCATTTGCATCCAAAACACTACCACCACCCCTTCCCCAAGCATCCCTATGCAAATAAAGTCATCAAGTGCCTTTCCAGCCAATCGAGGTTTCCTTAATAATTGTTGAATTTTACAGGTAATCATCCAAAGACCAGAGCTTGGATAAAAAATTCTGATACTAGTCGCAGAACTTGTTTACTCCAAGACTCAACAAGAAACCTATTCAAAAAGCCTACATTTAGAAGAAAAAGACCATTATACAAGGAACACAGATGAAGACAATTACACACAGAGCCGATAAGAAAACGTTCATACTGACATGGACAGTCAAAATAGAGAAACCAAACAGAGTATGTAGTTAGAAGACAAGAAGATAAAACATATAGAGACTCGATCAATATCCACTTCCTGATGTTGATACACATAAAAAAAAAAAATTTACTATTGAAACACACTATAAAAGGATAAAAATGTGCAGTAAAGGAAAAACATTGTAAACAATAAAGACAGGTCAGCAAGTAAAAGAGTATCAGTGACAGAGAGTATCAGATGAAAGCCTGAAGTAAATAAAGCCTCCAATTTGATAATTCAAACAACAAAGAGCATAAGCTAAAGCAAAACCATAAAATCAAGCAGTACCATGATAAAAGGGAAAACATGAAAGCATTTCACTCGTTGTCTCTATCTTCCTACGAGAAGATATCTTTATTTGCTAGATTAAATCTCAAGTTAGTTTGAGATGTTTGTAATAAAACCTTAGTATAAATAATTCACAATTCAAAGTAGGTAGTGTGGATTCTTAGACATTTCTATAGACTTCTTGATTGAAAGACTGTAAAGCCATTGGAGCATTATTGGGCCAGCAAGCTGGATTGATGAATAAAGACAAGATATTTCAAAGGATTCATGTGTAGAGCGAAGTGCAGACAAGTATTTTCTCACGTTGTTGTTAACTTTCTTAAAGTTTCTTCCATAATGTTTATCTGAATTTGAATGCCATAATTGGAGTATTATCTCAACATTTTTTTAATTACACTCTATTATAACAGTTAGGAAAATACATGTTTTCTAATGATAATCTAAGTTAAGGAATTCTTAACTGCTCCTTAGTTTAGGTTATTTCTTTATAATTTATAGCAAAGGATTATTAATTGCTCGTTGTTTCTGATTACCCTTTGTTCCTTGTTTCAATCCTGTTTTGAGAATTCTTAATTGCTCTCTCACCCTGGTTAAAACCTTTTCACCCCTCTAGCCCAAAGACCTGCACTCTATTCTGTTATCTTACCCTTTCAACATTCCCTTTAGTGAGTTGATCTAGTTTTGCTGCCCTTCTTTTGACTCCATATGCCTAGTGGTCTAGAGACATCATTCTATCCATCTGTTTAAAGAACCCCACCACCCATTCTTCAATACAAATCAAAAACGCCCTTTAACTTTCATAACTAGCCTAAAATCCCATAAAAAAATGCTAAATCACATAGAGAGAGCCCTCTCTAAGCATCAGGAAGGCTAGGGAATGATCTCCAAAAGTGGTTTGTGGTTACCCCGATGATCTCTTTCTTTAACCTTGTGAAATTACCGAGTGATAACATAGTGGCGACTTCACTGGGGACAACAACTCCTCAGTCGTAATAAAGTTTTAAAAAAATTCTAATTCTATATTTTGAGCCTATTAAATTCATTTGTTAGAAGTTATATTGAAAAAATCTCACAAAAACAATTAAAAATTTTGAAATTCTGGCTTCTAGGAAGACTCATTTTACTAGAGCTAATCCAGATCCCAACCCTCCCCTAGTATTTGATAATCCCAACCTAATTTTGAAAAAATCTAAAAAAGAAGAAAGTTCAGTTAGTCAAATACCTTTAGTTAAAGCTAATTCATGTCCTCATGAGTGGTTATTTTTAGAAGATCCTCCCTTTGATGTGCAATTTTATCTTTCATTATTTAAAACAAAATCTGAAAGTGTAATATATGAAACTGTTCTAGATCCTGATTTTATTGCAGACCTTGAAGTCCAACAGGCCAACAAATCAATTGATGAGTACATTATGAAATCTCCACAATCATCCATTAATACTACTACTACCCCTGAGTTTTCTGAATAGTTCTCCACTACTTTGAGTTCACCATTATTCCTTTCAACTTCAATACCTTCTAAATTCCATTCTACACCACCATTTATACCTTCACTTCCTCACCAACCTATCATTACTCATTCACCACCTACTAGTCCTGGTTCTTCATCCACTACTACATTAATTCCAAGTATCTCAACCCCACATCTTAACCCCTCCCAACCTACAGCAATGGAAAACATATATGCTCCTCTTGTTTTACCTTCCCAACTTCATGTTATGCATATAGATTATCAGAGTAAGATTCCCTTGTTTGATGCTACTGGTTAGAACACTTCCCAACAACATGTAAACAAGATGTCTGACATTTTTGAACTACATGAAATAGATGAAGTTGATTTCCATATGAGACTCTTTGCACAAACTTTGACTAGTGATGTCAAGAAGTGGTTTAAAGCCTTTCCTACCAACCACATAGCAGAACTAGCGAATTTCCAAAGGTTGTTTATTGATAGGTGGGAAAAGAAAAAGAATCCCTTACAAATCCTTTCAGAATATGAGAATATTAGGAGAGGACCTAAGGAATCTGTTCAAGATTATTGCACTAGATTCAATAAAATATATAATGCAATCCCTGTTAACCTTAGACCCCCACCTAACTTAGTGTTAATAAAGTTCCATGATGGTTTTGAAACAGATATGACATACCAACTTAGGGAAAGAAACCCCTCAACATTAGAAGAAATGTAAAGTGTAGCTGTTAGTGTAGATGCTAATTTGTTAGCTAAAAGGGATAGAGTTAGAAATGAAAAGAGAACTACTAAGGATGAAACTTCACCATCTGATATTAAAATAGATAACTTGGCCAAAAACATGGAAAGACTAATGGACAGAATAGGTAGCATGGAAAGGAAACCCCAATGGGATAACCAACAAGCACCTCCAATTAGAAACCCAATTTTCAGAAACAACCAAAACATGGGGAAAAATGAACCAGATCAGAACATAAGGCCCCCTTTTCAAGAAAATTATGCAGAGACATCCCATCTAGAAGATCTAGAGCATGATACAAAAATTAACCTAATGGGAATAAATGATGAGGACACTATTTTTCTAACCCAAGATGATCAGGAATTGTATATGCTGTAGCAATTACAGGTATAGTCTGATAAATCATTTGAATATAAACAAGGATATGACTCTACTATCCTCAAAGTCCATAAGAAATATAATATAAGAAGCAAAAATAATGTTTATGTCTGTGACCAAACTAAGAAAACAACACAAAATCAACCCAAGAAAATAAAAGAAGCCCCTGTTTCAAATATCCTCCAAATTCTCCCTAGGCAGAACCCAACCCAAATCCTTTTGGCCCTACAATTGTAGATATAACCTCTAGTCAACCTTTTTTTAATCAACCATCCACTTCAATTCTACCTGAAAATCCACATAAGGAGATCCCCAATAAAGAAAAAGAAGACAATCCTACTCAAATCCCTGCTACAAAAACTCCAAACCTTCAAATAGAAAAAGCCTTTTTCCATCAATTTGGGAGAAAATATATCAAAGCTAAAGATTCCAATCTCTTTAACAGAACTAATCAAGAATGAACCTTATAAATCATAGATAAACCAGACCTTAAACATTGCTGAAAATGAGGATTCAATTAACTTGTTTGATGACCAACCAGAACTCATATTTGGTCCAGATGTTAATGGCAAACCATTAGAAGGAGGAGTTCCACCTTTTTACATTAGCCTTAGTATCCATGACAAAATTCTACACAATGCAATGTTGGATTCTGGGGCCTCCCACAATTTAATGTCCAAATCAATAATGGAGAAATTGAACCTAGACATTACAAGGCCTTACAAAGAGTTATTCTCATTTGACTCCAGTCATGTAAAGTCTCTAGGATTGATTAAAGACTTATGTGTTACTTTAGTCCAATATCCTGCCAAAAGCATCCTTATGGACATTGTAGTTGCTGACATCCTACCAAAGTATGGCATGTCGTTATCCAGATCATGGGGGGCCAAACTTTAGGGATATCTACAACTAGATATGTCATATGCAACAATTTCTGTTTTTGGACAACCTAAGAAACTATACTGAGAAACCTTAATGAAATATATGGCTAGTAGCTAGGATTGGCCTCAAAATGTTCCCATCTACTCCATACATTCAGACATTGATTCTTTTATCTTGTATAATGTTGATCAAACACAAGCAAAAATTTTAGACAGTATTGATATAGAACTAAAAGAAATTGCAGTTTCTACACAAAATGAAACTAACAGACTATAGTGTTAGGATATTCCGACACATAGGAATAGTTAAGTTCAACTTGGTCTAGTATAGAGTTAGGTAAAGTGTGTTTCTTTACCGTTGTACATTTTGTAACTTACAATCCGACGGTCACGATATGTAGTGATCCCACGGTTCATTCTCTCCTCGGTATTACCGACACTTGATCCGTGGATTGACACCCGATTGGTCCATGAGTTCTATTTAAAAGCGCATGGAGGGTCATTGTTCAGGTAATCCGTCTATGAGAGAAAGCTTATGTAAATTTTCATTCTTTGATTAATAAATTGCCTGAAGTGGCCACGTTGGCTCAGGCCGTGGACTGTTTCCCTCTTTGAGGGTTTTAACCACGTCAAAAATACTGGTGTATTGATTTGAGATCTGGTTGTGAGCGATGTCCTTTTGGTGTTCTTTCTGAGGAACTTACCCTGTAAAGTCCTACAGATAGTAGGGGGTTTCCCTAGAGTGAATATGGATAATAAGACTAGTGTAGTTTCATCAATATATTCACTTGTCTTGAACCCCAGAATATAAGATATCATATCAAAAAGTAATTTACCCACTTCATTGAACCATACATAGTGAAAAGGAGGTGGCTCTGTGGGCTGAAAATTTGGTTTCATAAATACTTGGGCAATTCAAGCTATCTCTGAGTTGGGGAGTTTGGGACCTTCATCAAGTAAGAATTTCATAATAAGAGGAAACAAAAGTTGAGTTGGTTTTAAGTTTAGCATTTGATTTTTGGAGTCAGGAGTTATATGAAAGAGGGTAGTTCCAGATGAAGTTTTGACTGCCCTTTGGGTTGGTTCATAGTTTTCACAGCAGAGGTGAATTATCTCATGGAAAACATTGACAGAGGGGAGGTAGTACATGGGTAAATTTGATTCCCATATCCCATAGAAATCATTTTTGCTTAGGTAATTGTTCCTGAGTTCACAGAATGCTTGGAGATGGTTTCTGTCACCAACTAAGTCTTGGATTTGATAATCTCTATCAGCTAATGGCAACCATTCCAATTCCTTGTGAGGTGCATTGAGAGGGGCTATATTGAGGGCTACTGGAGCCTCCATTGTTCAACTGTTTATGATTTTAAAACTGTAATTCAGGTTTATGTGGGCAAAATAGTCAAAATCACAGCTCAGTCGACTTTTCTGCGGAAATTACACCGTGAGATTGGTTTGTATTTAGCTTAGTGGGCAGAATTTACATGGGGAAACAGAGTTTGTGGGTTTCCTTGGAAAAATGGGCAACAACAGTAGGTAATAAGGCAGTTTTTGGGGTTTGTCAGAGGATTTGCAGGCCGGAACGAGCTTGAATTTAGCTTAGTGAGCGGATTTTTGGTAAGAATTGGGCAAAACAGTGGTTACGGTGCGTGTTTTTTGAAGACAGCATGATGTTTTTCTTCAAATTTTGGGTTCTGCGGGTAATTTTATAGAAAAAATTGAAAAACAGGGCTCGGGAGCGAAATTGATGTAGATACCTATTTTAACGGTGAAATGTACGATTTGCAGGTGGCGAACTGAGCTAAGGGGCCAAGCTACAGAGTAAATTTTCTGGGTGGTCGAATGACTGCTCTTGGACACAAATGGCATGAACAGGTCGTGCAGAGGAGACAAACAGAAATGGGTGAAAATGACGCTTTTACCTCTTTTTAACAAAAAATTTGACTTTGGTGGGCTTTGGCGCGTTTCTGTCGGATGACGTCGGCATGACGTAAATTTTTGTTGGGTAGCGGGGTACGGAAGATGACATGTTGGATGACATGGTGGGTGACAGGGAGGTGAGGTGGTGACATGGCGATGACGTGGAGGTAACGTCACAAGATGACATCATCAGGGTTCATTGGGGGCGGTAAGCAGTATTCCCCACACCGCCTTTGGGCCAGGGTGGTATTGAAGGGGGGGGCTCCCATCACGCCGGGAAGCCGACACTTGTCCTCTACACAGCGCAAATACCTCCCATCCCTCGGATGCTATCGTTCGGTGATCGGAGGGGTTCTGATATCGCCGACAGCCATTGGATTTGTGCGCGGTGACCGGACAATTGGCAGTGAATGAAGTTGATGGGCGGCTATGGCATGGGTCGCACATTAATTTTTAACGTTTTGTAATGTTCGCGGGGTATAAAACTTTGGTTAGTGGGGCTTATATGGCTTATGTCAGCAACTTTGGTTATTTGTTTTACCAAATGTTAAACAAACCCTGATGGAGTGCGTGGATGGTTGTTATTGGCCCCGGGTGGACCAATAACTCTCGACAAACATTGAAATATGGCTATAATTGCCAGGGGAAGGATATTAAAGTATTTTGGGTTTTTTATGTATTTTGTATAATAGGGGCGGGGAAAACATTTACATAGGAATTATATACTAAAGTTAACATGTTAATATGGCTTTATGAAGCGCTAAGTTGTAGAGTTAGGAACTTAGGCTTAAGGAAATGAGAGGGTTTTAGTAGCAGAGTTGAATAGCTTGGGCTTAGTAGAAGATAAATGTTTTACACAAGAAATGTGGCTTCTTAGCTCATGGATAAAATATCATTTTGCTGAAACTTTCACCTGAAATGGAGTGGTCTAGGGATTTTGAGCAGATCTCAATATCCTGGTGGGATGTTAGTAAGTGATTGTTGTGAGAGGAATGAAGGGGAGTTAGACATGAAAGATCTAATTTGTCACCACACTTTTCCATGGAATTCATAATATCCATAAAAGATGAATTATATTTGAGTAACGAAATCACTCATGGCACTGCTTTTGCAATATCAAAACTACTTACCCATCCTATTACACCTAACATTTTTTCTTCATCTTCCTTGGGTGCATTTGAACTAGCAAACCCTGATTCTCTTCTTTTCTTTTAGTTTCCCTCCTATCTAAGTCTACCCTTATCTCTTCCAAGGGCCCAGATTAAGCAGTTGGGCTCCTTTGCTTCTCTACCTATCTACTCATCTGCCAAGCTTGAACTGTTTGGATAGACCTTTATTCTTATTCTAAGACAAGTAAATTAAAATATGAACCTAGCCAAGATTAAGGTGTTTGTCCATTCATGAACTATGATAAGAGTCAAGCAACTGTACATAGTGAAATTCTTCAAAATATGAAACCTTTGCAGCATGGAAAGGATGAACATATTTGGCACTTCTCCAGTCAATCATGAAAAATGAAACCTATTGGTATAGGAACCTAACACACTTCACTAGGTTTAACATGATCTCATGCTTAACTCATGTATAAGAAGAGCTTCCTAGAGAAAAAATGGAAATAATTGGATTTTCTCTCCCTAACTCAATATTCTATTGTTCATTTGCAGCTTTGGAACGTTTACTTCTTTCCCTATTCCAAAGCCCTACACTTAAGCTACTATAGGTGACAAGAGCCCTATAAAATGTAAAATTCTAGATGAATTTTAATTAACTCCATATTATTAAGCTATTCTTTACTCAATGGGTGATGAAGGTGAAAATTATGATGTTATGACACAACTCAAAATCTTAATGCACTCTAAAATGAAAAGCAACTTTCAAGTTCGATGAAATCGTATTTAGAGAAAAGAAAGAGTTTCTTTGATTTTTCGAGGAATGAAATACAAAAACTCACAACTTTTCCAATTTTTTTAAGCAACCAATTTCACTATTATGTCATGAAAATGCAGTCAACGAACTAATTTCAATATTTCCCTAATCATCAAATAAGACAGAATACTCTTTTTATCTAATCACTCAAAACTTTCAAGCACAGAGAAATAAATCAAGAGATTTGGAGAAAATACATTTTCCCCTATGAATTCTTTGATTTAATGATAATAATAGTGCAATTTGAGAAAAAAAATCCAAGATGAAAGCAATAATCTCTTTTATCAAGCAAAAATAGCTACATTTCTTTCACAAGAGCACAAGGTCTTAAGAAACCCTAATTTGCAATTCAAAGTGAATTTGACCACAAATAAGCAACAACTAAGCCTTAAATAGTGTATTTGACAGAAAAAAATAAGAATATCATAAGCGAAAAGACACTCTATCTTGTTTTGATTAATTAGAAAATCAACCAGACAAAACCCTAAGTAATTCTTGTAGGTTTTAACCTCGTACAGAAATTACCTGCATACGAATTCTAAATCATAGGAAAAATAAAAATGCGAGAGCATAACACATAAAACACATATACACAGAGATTTCCCATGGATCATAACCGAGATACAGCTTGATTTTTTCATTATATCCTTCAATGTAACAATACATATTTATACATGTCGAAGCATCCAATACCATGGACCGAAAAACCATCGCGTCCAAAACCATGGACCGAAAACCATAGGTAGGTTCGCCCAACCTAATATAGGGTCCAAAAAAGATTTTCTCGGTGCGCTGCCCCAAACCCCGCAGAGGGGGACTACCCGCCCCCCTCAAACCCCCCGGACAGGGGGGGCTGTTGCCCCCCCTGTGACCCCCACGCTGCACAATTGGCACAACGAAAGGGGGGCTCCACCCCCCAATTCACTACGTAGGTTAGTCGTGGAAAGAATATAACTTAACCCAACAATCTCCCACTTGTTTTCTTTCCACAGGGGGCCACAGGAGAGCTTAGTCATTTTTCCAACCCTGAAACGCCCATTGTTTCTC
>APFE031575784.1:0-59719 GCA_000404065.3 Pinus taeda | reverse complement strand
AACCATGGACCGAAAACCATAGGTAGGTTCGCCCAACCTAATATAGGGTCCAATTTTTTTTTTCTCGGGGCGCTGCCCCGAACCCTGTAGAGGGGGGCTACCTGCCCCCCTCAAACCCCACGGACAGGGGGGGCTGCCGCCCCCCCTGTGACCCCCTCGATGCACAATCTTCACAACGAAGGGGGGGCTCCGCCCCCCCTCTAACCCCCCAGTTCATTACGTGGGTTAGTCGTGGAAAGAATATAACACAACCCAACAATTCTTTCAAAAAGACCCAATTCTCAAAAAACATTAACGAAGTAGTCAACTAAGTTCAGAAGAGACACAACACAGTCCAAACAAAGATAATGACAATTTTAGAAAAACAAATTCAGTTTTGGGTTGAAGCAAAAGCAATATTTTCAAAAAAATTCAAGGCCTCTGCGGGTTGACAGTAAAAAATAGAGTGCATGCGCCCTGTCGCTACCGAAAAAAGGGTGCAAAGCTGTGATCTGTTAGAAAACAAAAACAATGCAAGGGAAGAAAAATCAAGAAAAATAAAAAAATTGAAAATTCTACCACTCAGATCTAAAAATCCATTAATTTTTAAAGACTCACGTCTAGATAAATTAGAAAAATCAAAAAGAAAAACTAAGGAAAAAGGCAAGAACAGAGACGATCCCTAATATGGTTGCCAATTTGTTATGCCGAACAATCTCTCTTGTGGACAAGAGTGATCTCCCTAGATCCTTGATGGAAACTAGAAACAAGGAAGACAATTGAACTGACTCTTTCCCTAAGTTGAACTTTTTTGAATTATAAGAATTAAATCTAATGGATGAGCCTCTTACCTCTTTCATGAATGTTGGATGGAGATCCCTTGTTTTGATTTGATGCAACTCTTCAATGCTTGATAAGACCTACAAACATCGACCATAAAAGGATCAAAATCACATTCAATATAATAATCCAAACGACTTAACCTAATGATCAAGGAAATTAGGAATTGAATTTTCCTTAATAAACATTATAAATAATTGTAAACCATTCATCATTCCAACAAGACAAATCAATGGGAGAAAGTGTTCATTTGTATTAATCAAATATTAAGAGGAACCTTACAACCTTTGCCTTGATGCCGTGAGGTCCCTCCCAAATGTCTTCAATATCCTCCTTAGATGACAATATTTCCAATCTCAAACCAACAACATAAGTTTTTCTTCTCTAAGTTCTGACCTCCTCAATCCCTCTACCTTCTAGTCATTTTATAGGCTAAGAGGAGGAAGTTTCATATCCACAAGAGGAGGATGAAACTCCTTTATTGAGGGATTAGGTTACCATTAGAAAAGTGATGGAGATGCATCATCTAAGGGTTATAGTTCGAATAGTCATCACCTAGAATCTTTCAGTTTGGAAATATTTGACCAACTATGTTTCTAGAATGTACTTTTTATTTTTACTTTCTAGAATTCACGTGTGCAGGTTTATAGTGGCAGATAGAGTGTAGATATGTGATCTTCTCAGAGTAAATTTCAGCGCATGCACGGGAAACTCTAGAGAAAATGGTGCAGGTGGAACTTAACAAGTTGTGACAACTATTTTTCTCAAATTTCTTATCTACTTCAAAATATTTTGAGTTGTTTGACTTCCGAGGGAGCTAGTTCAAACATGTTCAAGGATGGTAAAAATATCCATAAATTGATTAAGTGTCATGGTGAGAAATTTACATGTAACAAGGAGTCTAGATTTGCTACTAACATGAATGTAGAACCTTTTTCATTATTCTCCTTTTCCTCAAGAATGTAGTGGGGTCCTTCAACAAATTTTGAATCCTAAAACCCTTCTCTTCCATACATATTTTGTAGGTTGTCTAAAATATCTTTTGTAGTTTTGCAATGGCTCACTTTAGCTAAATTGTGATTCAATATGCCATTCAAAATGATCTTCTTGGATTCCTCATTGAATTCATCGTACGTACCATAATCTATTAAAAGAAAAACATTCACATCAAGATATATGAAGTATGCTTCCATTTTCACCTTCTATAGTGCATAATCTAGTCCATGAAGAAGACGAACTCCATCTGTTCTAAATCTTCCTTAGCTACTCATGGTCTACCTTCCAGTGTTGAAGCTACATTAGAAGGAACTAGGCTCTGATACGAGTTGTTATAAACCAGGGTCACTATTGTGGGGGGGGCGTTAATCAGTAGTGATAGCAACCTTACAACTTTAAAACATTTTCTCCAATACAATTAGTCAAACATTACATGGCATATCATCATTAGATATAAACATATAAACCAATATTAAACATAAGTGTCAAATCAAGAAACCATAATGGACACAAATTTATCTAGTGTTAACCCTGAAGGAGATAAAAACCACTGTATTCTTGTTTCTTTATTTCTCTTCTTTTATTATTTCTTCAATCATATTCATTTACATATTCAAATAGCCACTACCAGTTAAGAGTCACAACCCCTTTTACAATTTTTTTATGACCATCAACTAGGAATCCACCACTCCCATAAACCATGCAACCCCCACTTGTTGAGGCCCACCACCCTCACTAGTTTTCCAACCACCACTGGAAGGAAGCCTCTACTCCCTAAGCAAGTTCTCTAGCCTCGACTTGAAGGAGCGACCACCTCTATCTAGTTAAACCACCACTAAGTGGAAGCCACTATCTCTGTAATCTCTCTAGGACCACATTTCATAATGTTTCAAACTAGACCCCAAATACATTGAACATAAACAGATCACTACAATGAAACCCTCTCCAAAATAAACTTTTCTCTCACATCAACTCAATAGAAAACATACAAAAAATCTTCAACAAATACATCAACAACATCATAACATTAATATGCTCATATAAAGCTTCAATATTTATACTCAAGGAACAACCATACAAACATATCAAAGGAATATAATCATAATCACATCTATGGTAGCCATGCACACACAATCAAATATATACTTTATCAACACACTGAAACATAACACCTGTGAAAATCAAACAATTAGCCATCAATATCGTCCCATACATGAATTTATATAGGTATGCATTATAACTCTTTTGCTTGCACTTTGTCACCCTGAAATAAAATTCTTTTATACACCATATTTTGCCTCTTTGTCATCATTTCTATGCATACTTGATCTGCTATAGGTTTTCACTATTTATCTGGCTCAACCTTTATTTTTTTTCTAACATTCTATCTCCTACTAGATCTTTCATGATCTCGATAATCTGAATTGGATTCTCATCACTAAAACAAGATACCTCTATGTCATAATTTCTATAAAATGAACCGTGTATCCATCTCTCCATTCCTCTTTCTCTTTGGAGGATTTCTATGCTTTCACATGTATGGGAATGCATTCATCCATCAACTCTAACTTTTTTCAAGACTTATAAATAGATGTGACCTCCCTTTCTAGATTAAACCAAGAAAATGATCAAATTAGACCAAATCAACAACTCTCATTAAACCTTTTTTCGAACACCATAGGCAAAAAAATGGGTTTTCCTTAGTTTTTTCTCTTTTTCTTTCCCTACATACCATAATGCACTCTCTTCCTTCAATAAATGTGTTATGATGAGGGGTAACACAAGTATTATTAACAAAATCTACTTTACTAATGTAATTTTCCTTTAGATAACTTGTGTTACCCTTATGAAGCATCATTTTCTTCAATTTGATCAACTCCAAACTTCCATAACCTTTCCATGTAGGTCTTCACTCACCTCCTAAACCTTTAGGACCTATACAAACCCATTTTAATTCTTTGATGATCATAATATAACCTCCAAGCATGTTCCATCTGATCATCATGATCCTGACCCAGGTTTAGAGTTAGTTGCGCCAACCAAAAAAACCCTAAAGTATTAGCCCTTTTGGCAACAACCTGTGTAGCACAAGCTGCAATCTCACCCAAAGCAGTATTAAGGGATGACAAAACTAGGTTTCTACATCTAGAGGCCTGTGCGATGGAGTTATGTTTCTTCTAGGGCTTATTTCTGACCTTCGCGAACCCTAACCCTTAAAATATAAATAATTGCAGTAACTCGCAAAAACAAAATCTAACCCCTCACGAAGTGCTTTAAACATTCACAATGTCAAGTAATGATCAGATCTACTACTTTTGCACATCAATTAAACAATTATTCATATAAATTCAGATAACCAAGTGAATACATAGAAATTTCATAAGTAAATACAAACACACAAATACACAATTATGGCTTCAAAAAATATTTATTAGATTTATTTCTTTCTGTTACATACTTTCCTTCCCTACACACAACTACAGGGACTCGTGCACTTAGCCTGCAGACTTACCAAGGCCTCCACACACACAAAAGCAGGAGCCTTGCCATTCTCTTAAGTACACAAAATAGACTTTCCTATCTCAGACTACTTTTCCATCCAATGATCTTCAATTCTATTATTTTCTTTCCTATGACTTGCTAAGACTTATTTATATAGTATTTTCTATTAAAATACCATGGTTTTGGGAAACATGGGCGGGTCACAAAACATCATATATTCTGACAACTAAGGGACTAAATCCACTTTTATTGTTATGACCTTCATGCTCTGCTCCCTCAAAATGTTGTGACTTTACATAACAAAATTAGTTAAAAAAGGGGACCCTATCCCAACAGGCCTCCAACACAATTTTGTGGCTCTTCCTCGAGTTACTTTCCTAGTGGTGCTCCGAACTTCGCCTACAGTTCACTGAACTCGATCTTCAAAACCTATAGGTTTTTTGTTCCATCTGTAGCAGCTTGTTGCACTTCCTTCAGCCTTCAACTTCAAGGCCCATGATCCTTTGAGTTTGTTGTATCCCTTTGAGCTTACGTTGCACTGACAGAGTCAACTGACTGGCCTCATCTGCCCATGACTACATCCTTGAAGAGTTGATAAATTCCTTATGATAGAGCTCATCAATTTCAATCTGGATGAGCTTTCCTTCTTGCAATCTAGTGAACCTTTGCACTCGTGCCAAGGTTCACACAATCAATCAGATTTCATCGAATTGCCTCTTATTTTCCCTGATGTCTGTGCTGATATTTTGCAGAGTTAGATCCTCATGTAGTGAGGTCCATAGCTCCATGGATTGCTCAAATAGCTTAGTGTAGCCCTTGACTGCATCTTCCAAACTGGCCATGCCTTCTTTAATAGCAACTCCACGTTGTTCTCGGACTTTGGGGGGGGTAGTGGGCTACAAATTTAATTGTAACTCTGATATCTATAGTTGCAACTGAAACTTTACTCATCCAATTTTGTCCTGAGACTCTTTGACTGTAGAAACCATCTTTTGAGTCTTATCAGCGGAGCTATGTTTGTTTGAATATTGAGTAATGGAAGCTCACTGTAGGAATGTGCAATAACAGCTTCCAACTGTTGGCTATGCATTGTGACCTCTTCTTTTTCTTCAAGGGAATGCACCTTTTCCTAAAAAATCTATTGGTTGTTAGTTTTTACCTCATTAATCACTAGCAGCACTGATAAGCCTCATCATTGGGTAATTATATGGGCCTTAATTCACCTCCTAGCTTAGTCAAACCAAATATTCTCATAACGTATTGCATGCTTTTGATTATATTTTGTTTATGAGGTGAGTTAGAGTTGGATATTATGCTTTGTGGTCTAATGTGCATTTAATGCAGGATTAAAGGAGAAAATCAAGGAATTTTGGCAAAGACCAAGGTCAAAACTCGAATGGGACAAGGGAGAGGGATTATAGGAGGTAAATCCTCCTCATTTACTACACCTCCATCTGAATATTTCTCCATCAACTCGGAGTAAAAACAACCAAATCATGAGGACTAGAAGGCAGTCAAGCAAGTGAGGGACAAAGCACCAGTTTATCTTGAGTTTGGGAGCCAAGCCTCCCTAATTTTAAGGAATTCGTTGGGGACTTTAGCTGTATAAGTATAGAGGCCTAGGACCTAAGTAGGATTTAGATTTTTTTATTGTAAAACTCTACTCTATTTTCGATCTGCAAGACTTGTGATAGTCCTTTTGATGTAATTTGTTTTTTTGGTAATAAAAATGAGTTTTGTTTTGAGCCAGCACTGAGTTAACTTAGAGGGATGAAGCTCTTGGGTTAGGGCCCAACCCTAGTAGCTAAGCTCCTCTTGATTGTGCATGTATGTTTCATGTAGATTCATATCTTAATTGTTAATTTGATTATTAGATGCATTTCCATTACATGTAGTGTAGATTAGATTGGTTGTGTGATAGTTTGCTTCCGATTGTGCCTTTTTGCAAGTAGCAGGTTAAAAAGAATAAAAAGGATCACCACAAGGTTGTTAGCAGGTGTCTCGGCCTCACTTCCTTCCTTTGGGACCATGACTTGAGGAAGGGACCCTTAAGTAGACCGAAAAACACATATTTCTAGTTCTTTTATGAGCTTTGGAGTTTGATGTCTTTAATTTAGTAGTTGGTTAATGTTGCAAGGTAGATTTCATTGCCATCTTTTCAATCTCCATTTCTGCAGTAGATATCACTCATGCTTTCCTTCCCTTAAAAAACTTTATTCATGCATAATATAGGTAGTTGATTCATTAGTTTTGCTTCTCTAGTTTATGAAACTATATCTTGTTGCATAACTTTTTGGAAGACAGACATGTTTTATGCAGAGTAGGTGCTTCAGGAGGAGACCAAGGCTTCATAGCCAACAACCACCTTCCACTTCATTAACCTTAGCCATTCCTTGTTTTCACCATCACCCTCACTAGTTTTTCATCATTTTTCATTGAAATTCTACCAAGCACATTGAGCGAATCAAGCCATCTATCATCTTGGATATTGACTCCTGAGTGATCCTAGACCTCCTAGCACTCCATTCCACCCTTCACACATCCTTCCTAAGCCTCCCAACACCTCCAACACCCCACATTTAGCTCTTGGTTGTATCCTATAGGTTTCCTGTACATCCTGTAAGTTTTCCTAAAACGACCTGTTTTGAGGCTGAATTGAGGGAAAACCTCTAGGAAGTCACCAAAAGCCTCCTAGGACCCCTCCACACCATAAAACCACTTCATAAACCTTCTAGCTATCCTTAAACACCTTCAATCCACCTGTCACATCCACAAGAACAATTAGTTTGCACACTTGATTTGCATAAAAAGAACAAAAAAATGAAAACAAATTTAGTTTAGTTTCTTTTGTTGCACATTAGTAGTGTTCGATGCTTCTTACTTCTTCAACTTAGATAGTAGCATTTGTTTTATGTTGCATTGTTGATTTATCATTTCTACTTAGCATAGCTTCTTTAATGGTTAATTAGGGTATGGTGTGGTTTAGCATTACATGTTGACCTTCTCCATTACCGCATTAGAGTAACTCTCTTAGAGTATATTTATCTTTCTTCCATCAAAGAATCAAGCTTCTTTTGACTCCATAGAAGTCTAGCTTGGAACCTCAGTGGTTTCTCGCCAGCTGAACAGTGACAACAGGCAGAACCATCACTTTTAGTTTTGCATACAACACTGTCACTTCTAAGTTTGTACGAACCCCGGGTTGATAAGTAAAGCTAGTAGCCTAGTAGCTGCAACATCCTTGCTGCAATGTTGGCTCTCATCACTTTTTGGCGCCGTTGTCAGGAAGGTTTCTGAGTAGAACATGATTACTACTTTCTTTTCTTCTATTTATTCTCTTCAATATTCTGCCATTAGTTTATTTTTGAAAAAGTAATCTAGTTGTTTCCTTTCTTTCATTTTGCATTATCTGCTTTCCTTTCCATTTTGCAAATAGGATTTCAATTCAACAAGTAGCTTTCTCATTCCGTTAGCAATTCCAATTCTGCAAGTACTTTCCAAGTTTCAAAAAATACAAAACCAAACCAAAAATATTTCCTTTCATGCCTTGTAGGAATAGGGACAACTTAGGGAAATTTTTTCCAAATACCCCCACTGCATCGAACAACCAACCTTCTCTCTTCTTCAGGGGCTTTGAACTAGAGGAACCCGTAGGTGAGCAACCTGACATATTTGAAGAACCTACAGGGGAATAATAAGAAGAGGAACCCATTCCTATTGAACCAATGGCTGAAAACCGAAATGACAGAGGGAATATAGAGAGAGTTGAGGGCGCCTTCCCCATCAGGGAAACCAATGGGGACACTAAGATGAAAAATATAAGCCCCTCTGCCCTACCTCATTTCCATGGCTTGACCATAGAGGACCTCGACACTTTCACATTTTATTTTGTTATTATATGCCAAACCTATGACTATACAGATGATGAGCAAAAGTTAAAACTATTTCCATCTACCCTCAAGGATGCAACATTGCACTGGTTCATGGGTTTACTTGGAGATAACATCACAACTTGGGCTCAGATGGAATAGTATTTTAACAACAAATATTGGGACTACTGTTAGTCAAAGGATACTAATGATGAAATTTTCAGGATGACCATAGGCAATGATGAATCCTTAGAGGATTACGAAGAAAGATTCCAGCTTAGTTACAAAAGGGCCAGGTGCACACTTGACCCTGAGTCACTAAAGTTGGTCCTACTTAGGGGAGTAAGAGAAGATCTTCTGGATACCTTACATTTGTTAGCAGGAGGAGATATCTACTAATTACCCTATGAAGATATCAAGACCGTCTTTAGAAACCATTCTAGGGTAGCCAGGAAAAAGGGTATGCGTAGTCAACCTATGGCCAATACAACAAGTGGTATCCATATCTGAAGCATAAAAATCACCATGAAACACATACTTATCCATAGAAAGTTTCAAATCCTTATAAATTTGAACATCCTTATCATCAACCTGTGTATTTTCAATTATGTTTTGGCTGGGATTTGCAATTTTTTGCCAAATTAACATTGATAAAATTATGCTTGCAACTAGGATTATAGACACAACGATCTTCTCCTTCTGAATCAACCCATGAACCCTGTAATAAGGAGATACAACAAAAAAATAACCCTTTAGGTTCCTTGGTTTCCTTCTTTCCTGTAAAAATAAAATCTTTGCTAGGTTGTGTGCCTGTCTGTGTGAGCTTATCCACAATAATTTTACGGTCAAAGTGGTACATAAGAGCTTTTTTGAAGGCGTCCTAAGTCAAGAACCTTCCATAGCCACGTTGATGCTCTTGCCACCATTGTCTTGTTTCATAGTCCAAGTACACGCGTCCCATCATAAGCTGATCGTCATCTTTATAGACGTGATCCAATTTGAAATATTTCTCCATTTGTATTAGCCATTTGGCTGGATGAGAGCCATCAAATTTATACAAGTCCTTCAATTTCTGATCTAGGTATGCCATCACAAAAAATTTGGCGAAAATTTGAAATGGTCACAATTCTGTCAATATTGCTCAGGATCCTTATTATAACCTGTTTTTAGAAATGGAAAAATCATTCTGCATCTCCCCATGTGATAGAAATCTTGATTCAGGCACTGGAATTTCAAATTTGTGCTGCAACTCTACCGCCGTCACCCAAAATTTCTGCAAAAAGAGCTGATTTTAAATCATCGATATCTCCCTCATCCGGACTCCGATTCGACTGATGGTTTTTTTGAAATTGGGTATTTTTTCACATAGAATCCATATATACAATTAGATTTTGTAGATCTTGCACCGGGACGTCTAGATCTGAGCCGCAAACGCGCTTCCCTGAAAAATTATCTGCAACCCCACTGATTTTTAAATCAGCAATATCTCCTTCATCCGGACTTCGATTCGACCGATTTTTTTTTTTGAAATCGGGTATTTTTTCACATAGAATATAGATATGCAATTATATTTTGCAGATCTTGCACCAAAATGTACATATATGATCTGCAAACTCGCCGCCCCTGAAATCCTGCAAAAATAAAAAAAAAATTCTCCACTTTTGTGCCCAAGAAAGTGCTCTGATACCACTTGTTGTAGATCTAACCCAGAAATATATGAAAACATAAATAAACCCAAGAATAACAATATCTGAATAGATAGAAATTCTTCTTTATTATCAAACCCTTAAGGTATGGCAACACCATACATTCACTCCTTAAGGAAGGAGAATACTCCACAAGCCATATGCCTATTCATACAAGAATACTTCTCTTCATATCTCTCCATGTGGAGTCTCTAGCCTCTATATATGCCTCATACATTCAATACCATGCATCATTACCATGGTTTCCTCATACCATCAACTAATACCATGGGCCCCTTACATTATTATTAACTACTTGTGGTCCCTTACATGACATGGGTTAACCACCTTATTTATTACTATGGCCCATCCCATTATTACATTATTACCTTGGGTACCTCCCTCGGTACCCCATATTATCCCCCCTAGGTATATAACATCTTTAGAAACCATTCTAGGGTAGCCAGGAAAAAGGGTATGGGTAGTCAACCTATGGCCAGTACATCATCTTCCAACTCATCCATCAAGGGTGAAATTGGAAACATGCTGGAAGATTTCAAAAGTGAGATGTTGCAAACCCTTGCCTTGCAAATGGACACCATGAACATTAAGAGGAAGCAAGAAGAATTAGAGAGATCCTTGGCCATTTTTTGTCCTAAACGGACCAGGAGGCATCCTAGGAATGAATGTCCATTAAACTCTATTGAAATTTGCTCAATCTGTGAAGAAAACCACTCCATAGACAAGTTCCCTTCTTTACCCAGACTTAAAGCTTTATATCAAGGAGTTGAAGGGGTCACTGATCAACTTTTCTACATTAACCAAAGGAGACCTCATGGGCCTAGACCATACCAACAGGCCATGCAAGGGTTGTCCCATGCATATTACAACCCCAACCAAACCACAACCATACCTTCTTGGGGACCCCTTACTCATCCTTCTTGTTCTACACCCCCTGCTTGGTCCTATGCATCTCAGTATCACTCTCAGCCAGCCAACAGCTCATTTCAACCTTATGCTCTGCCACAACCTCAATGGAATACACCACTCCAGGGGTGGAGGCCCTAAGAAAATACTGCTCCAGCTCTATTGCCTCCACCACTTTTCCAACCACAGCTCCCCACTCTTCTCCACCCAAGCAACCCCAGATGCTTGCCCAACCAAATCCGAACCCAAATAACTGGCAGGCTCAGCAAGTATACAGTGGAGAGACATCATATCCAGCTTATGTTGTGGAAATCTAGGAGATTAACCTGAGATTTGGGAGAGTTCTCCTGGATAACCAACCTCCACCTCCACCTAGGGAGGTTGAGGAAGAAAGAGAGGAAAGAAACCTTAAAGTAAATCCACCCTTTCCTGAGAGATTAGCCCAACCACTTTAGCCTACCCTAGAAGAGACTGGACTTCTGGGAGAATTAAAAAATCTATGTGTAAAGATCCCACTTCTCTAGGCAATAAAAGATGTTCCCATTTATAATAAGTTGATTAAGGAGAAGTTCTTCAAGCATCCAAGGAGGTGAAAAAGGGATGCCCCTACCATTAATTTCATTTGGAAACTGTTCGACTTGATGCTGTGGCAGGTAATTTGTCCAAAATATTTGGACCATGGAAGCCTTGTAGTAGATGTGCACATTAATGGCACCATTGTCCCACACACTTTGATTGATCTTGGGGTTGCCATTAATGTGATGACCAAGGACACCATGCTCAAGCTCAGCCTCCAAGATTCATTGAGGAAGACAAAACAGTTCTGCAACTTGCAGACCGTTCCATAGTAACCCTTGAGGGAATTGTGGAGGATGTGATGGTCTCCATTGAATCTTGGGAGTACCCTGCAGATTTCCTAGTTCTCCAACCTAAGGCTAAGCTTACTGGTTTCCCTCTCATCCTTGGGAGGCCATGGTTGGCCACTACTGATGCTTACATTAGTTACAAAGCTAGGAATATGACCATCAAGAATGGGCATATGTCCAAGCAGTTAGTCTTATACCCTCATGCTAAACCTTCTCTAGAGCATGACTTAACTTTATGGTTGGAGGAGGAGGAAGAAGATGAAGTTTATTCAACTGAACTTTATGCTTTGGAAGCAACCATGGGAGGAGGACCGAAAGATGAGGATAACATGATTGAACACCTACTCCAAAGTCCAACTCCCGGTTCATTACCCTTAGAAGAAGAAGTAAAGGAAACCTAGAAAAATATTCCAATTGACTTATGCTTGGCCGATTCCAACCCACTCTGTGTCAAAACCATAGAATTCAGCCCAAAGAGAACCTTGAAAACCAATCCATCTCTTTCTGCGCTTGAAGAAGAGAAGCTATGCAACATGTTAAGGGAAAATTTAGAAGCCTTTTCTTGGAGTTACAAGGAAATGAAGAGAGTACACCCCTTGGTGTGTACTCACCACATATAAATCAAAGAAGGTTTCAAGCTGCTCTGGCAACCACAAAGGAGGATGAATCCAACTCTTAAATATATAGTCAAAGAAGAACTGCAAAAACTGCTAGATGTAGGATTCATTTACCCTATCTTTGACAGTGAGTGGGTCTCTCCTTTGGTGTTAGTTCCCAAGAAAAATGGTAAGTGGTGAACTTTTGTCAGTTACAGGGAGTTGAACAAAGCCACAAAGAAGGATCATTTTCCTCTACCCTTCATTGACCAAGTGCTAGATGGCTTGGGAGGGAAAAGTTTTTTCTCTTTCCTAGATGGATTTAGTGGGTACAACCAAATCCAAATCTACCCAGAAGACTATGATAAGACCACATTCACTTGTCCTTGGGGTAATTTTTCCTATAGGGTCCTTCCTTTTGGCTTATGCAATGCTCCTGCAACTTTCTAGAGAGCAGTCTTGAGTATTTTCGCTGAATTAGTCCATGATGTAGTGGAGATTTATATGGATGATTTTACACCTTATGGTTGTTATTTTCAAGAAGCCCTATCTAACCTAGCCAAAGTACTACACAAATGCATTGAAATGAACCTATCTCTCAGTCTTGAAAAATGTGAATTCTTAATGACTACAGGGACCATGCTAGGTCATTCAATATCTCAACAAGGACTGCAGGTGGGCCAAAAAAAATAGCTATCATCCAAAGGGTCTCACCTCCTCAAAAGTAGAGAGATGTCAGAAGTTTCCTAGGGTTAGCTGGATACTACCGAAGGTTCATAAAGGACTTCAACAAATTGGCTTCTCCTTTATTTGGTTTGTTAGCCAAATATTCTGAGTTTATATGGTCAAAAAGCTATTAAGAGGCCTTAGACATCCTAAAGGATAAGTTAACCACTGCACCAATTAATTAGGCCCAAATTGGGCCCTCCCCTTTCATGTTCATGCTGATGCCTCACACAAAGCCATAGGAGCAGCCCTAGGTTAGATAGATGAAAAACTACTTTATGTTAGCTATTTTATCAGTAAGAACTTATCAAAGGATGAACTATATTATATAATGACCAAAAAGGAACCCCTGGCTATTGTGCATTCATTAAACAAATTTAGGCATTATATTACAGGCTATCAAACATTTGTGCATATTGACTATGCTGCAATGAAGTATTTAATGCACAAACCAGATGTGAATGCTCGAATTATAAGATGGTTACTTTTATTACAACAGTTTGATCTAACCATTGTTGATAAGCCTGGTAAGGAAAATGTTGTTGTAGACTTTTTGTCTAGGATAAATTTGCTGGCAGGTGAAGAAGGAATGGTGGATGACCAGTTACTGGACGAGCACTTATTTTCTATTTTAGTTCTCTCTATGTGGTTTTTTGATATAGAAAACTATTTGGTATCAACACAATTCCTACCAAGCTTTTCCTCTAAAGAAAAGAGAAAAATAGTCAGGAAAATCACCCCCTTCACTTGGATTGGGGGTAATCTTTTCAAACTTGGCCTAGATCAAATCTTGAGAAGGTGTGTCATAGAGGAGGAAGTATTTGACATCCTTCTAACCTGTCATGATGGGCCTTGTGGAGGTCACTTTGTAGCAAAGAGGATGGCATTCAAAGTGTTACAAGCAAGCTATTACTGGCCCATTGTTCATCAGGATGTAAAAAAATACATTAGTTAGTGTGATCGGTGCCATAGGAAGGGAAGGCATACTCCGAGAGACGAAATGCCTTTGTAGCATCAAGTGGCTTTCAAGCCACTTGACAAGTAGGGCATGGACTTCATTGGGCTTATTAACCCTCCAAAGAAAAAACAATACATTATTGTGTGCACTGATTATTTGACTAAGTGGGTTGAAACTAAGGCAATTAAGGCAACAACAGAAGAGAAGGTGGTTGAGTTGCTAAGGGAGAATGTATTCTACAAATTTGGGTACCCTAGAGAGCTAGTCACAAAACAAGGTAGGCAGTTTACCTCCAACATGATTGAAGACTTGCTCATCCATCACAAGATCAAGCATAGGACCTCCACTCCCTATCATCCACATGCTAATGCGAAAATGGAGGTGACCAACAGAGCACTGGAGGGCATCTTAACCAAGGTGGTGAGCAGCAGTAGGAAGGATTGGGAAGAAAGACTAGTTGAGGCCACCTGGGACTATGATACCACATGGAAGACCACCACTGGACTCACACCCTATGAGTTGGTCTATGGGAAAAAGGCCTTTCTGTCCATTGAATTTGAATATAACACATTAAGGATGGCAACCCAACTAGATCTGGATCTCAACAATGCACAGAAAGAGAGATTATTCCAATTGAATGGTTTGGATGAATTCAGAATGCAGGCCCTCCTACATAAAAAGGTAGTTTAACTTTAGAGGAAGATATGGCATGATAAAAATATCAAGGAGAAGAAATTTCAAGAAGGCTATTGGGAATTTTTATATGATTCTAGGTATAAAGACTTCAAGGGAAATTTAAGGACAAGATGGCTCAGACCTTATGTTGTGGAAAGATGTCATGATAATGGTTCAATGAAAATCAGAACCATAGATGAAGAAGCCATTCCTTTACTTGTTAATGGACACCGATTGAAAATTTACAAAATACCTTTATCAAAATAAGATTTCATTGATGATATCAATAAAACAACGATGATAGTGGAGAAATTTCCAGCTCCTCCCTCATCAAATCATTGAGAAAAAGAAAAAAGAATAAGGACTCAGGTGAAAACCTCTCAGAGGAAACCTAGTTGTTTTTCAATATATATATAATAATAATATATTCTAATCATGAAATTTCCATTTGCCAGTGGGAAGGAAGGACAGTCAAGGAGAAAAAGAGGATCCCAAAGAGACCCCTGCCACTCACATATTTATCTTTTTCACTCATTACCATGCATCCCTCCATCATTTTTGTCATTTTTCCACTCCATCGCTTCACTTTATAAAAAGATTGTGTTTTCTACAGGATCCCCTAAAAACCTACAGGATAATCCTGTAGGAATTACAGTCACCTAGAAATCCTACAGGAATCAATCCGAAGGCAGGTGATGGACTTGTTAGGTCCCTAAATCTCACCCTCTTCATGATATATCACCACACCTTGTCCATAATCATCATCCTTGCACTCACCATTAAAAAAAAACAGTTTCAAGAGTTTTTTTCTAGTCTTTAAAAAAAACAAAAAAAGGAAATAGAGAGGAATAAAGAGAATCACCTAAGTATTCTTTGCTCTCCACACTCCCGCTCCTTATTTCCATCCATGCCACCATCCTCACAGCCCCAACAAGAAAAATGATTAAAGAGTTCTGAGGGAGAAGAAACTACAAGACATCTTGTAGGAAATCCTGCAGTAGCCTATCCCACAAAATACCAATTTCACGAGCAACAAGTCTTCACAATGATGATCCAGGAGCTCCAAAGTAGCAACGTCATATCTTCAACCATAGGTACCTACAAAAACAAAGAAGCCATTAGCAGAGAGTAAGAGGAGGAAGAAGAATGACATGCAGCAAATATACACAGCAACACCTTTGGTCTTCGACAACTGCAACATAGCATTGGAACCACAGGTAAGTATCCCACTCTCTCTCCTATGCATCACGTAGTCAAAAAATTGTAAGGGTTATGAGATAGTTGGCTTATAAGTGAAAAGGTGGCCAATTAACTTGGCCTCCTTCATTCAGTCACACATGCACAACTAGGTGTCCTCTCACACGTGGTTACATTCAACTCAAAGAAAAAGAAGTAGTAGCACAAAAAGCAGTTAAAATATGGATCCATAAGGTGGGAGCTAATTACGAGGAGTGGGAAATGATGAGGTGGTAGTGGGACCAACGGTCCAAAAATGGCAACATACCTTTTTTGCCAGCACACCACCTCATCCCAAATCACCATAAGAGGAAATAAAACACAGTTCCCATGCATTCATGGATTTCACTTCCTCAAAACTCCCTCACTAAAGTTGCTCTAATACCTAGGCAAACCACAGGAAGAAAAACTCCACCGTTTCAATGCACAGTAATTCCTACAGGACTGCACAAGAATTCCTACAAGAGCATGCATAGAAATTCCTATAGGATACAAAGAGACTATCTACAAAATACATGGAGACTTTCTACAGGATTGGTAGAGAAAAGTTTAGAAGGGATGTCACAGAAGTTGGCCACTACAAACAATCTAAAGAGGTAGGCTCTAAAATTACATCCCTTTTTGCAAGTAAATGAACCAAGAATCCTCTAAATTTGAGTGAATTTAGCAACTGTGTGAACACAGTCATCTCTATTTTGGTCCTACATTTGAAAATTTTGTTTCAACCCTCTCATTTTATCCTCAAGCTTCACTAGCAAGATGACAGGAGGGTTTAATAGGAGAGAGCCCACAAACATTAAGAATTCAACAACACCCCAAGCGCTTAAAATCTTCACAAGACATAATTGGATGGGGTTTTTCAAAAAATTCAGAGGGTATGATGATGAGGTGGCTCAAGAATTTTCTCTCTCCCTCACTCCATTCACCAAAATCCATGCCACTATTGTAATAAGGGGCCTCACTATAGATCTCACCCCTGAGCTCATCAGCAGAGTTACCACACTTCCCCTAGGAATACCATGGAGGAAAGAAGACAAAGGAGATAGCCAGGTTTCCAAAAGAAAATTCTTTTTAGAAGGTAAGGAACCCACAGAGGACAAAAATGGAGTAAGGAGGGAAAGTCTGCCATATCCATGGAATGTTGTAGGCTACGAACTGATCAAATACATCTCATGTGAGGGTAGGTATAGTGTTGTCTATGGCTATCATTTCAGGATCCTTGGGGAATTAAGATTTGGAGAAGAAACACCCCCTCACCAAAGGCTCAAAATACCATACTTCTTACTTCAATCACTCATAGAGTTAGGTGTCAAAGTGAAGGAGGGAAATTCCCAATAGTTAGCTCACCATGGGTTGATTAGGATCCCCATAGAAGATGCCCTCTAGAACCTTAGAACTCCTATAACATGGTCAGATTTCAGAGACATGCCAGCAGAGGATGACATCAAAAGAAGAAGAAGTAAAAGAGGAAGAGGAAGATACAGAAGGATTTAAGGATGAGATGGATGAAGAGGGAACTGACATAGAGGAACATAATGAAGAAGAAGCGGGAGAAGAGAAGGATAATAATGAAGAAACACAGGAGGAAATTAAGGAGGAAATTGATAGAGATGATGAAGATCTATAGGTAGAAGAAGACAGGAAGGACACAATGTTGTCTTAATGGGGCCTAACCTAGGTTCAGAGTTAAGTTAGCCAAACAAATCCCGGTACTACTGGCCCTTTAAGTAACAATCTGCAGAGCACGGACCGAGGTCTCACCCGAAGTAGTGTGGGAGGGTGCTAGAACTAGGTTTCCACACCCTGGAGATGTCTGATGAGTTCAAGTGGTCTGCGGTTCAACCCTGCGCGCACATTGCTTTGCGCACTTTCCCGTGCCTCACAACTTCATATACTACTACCTGCCTGCAGCCCTACTCGGGGGTTGAGGGTTGTGCTTTGCGTTATCACTCAAGATCTTACTGGTATTTCAATGTTAGTTGAGTATTCTAGCCTACTTGTGTGCTTTAAATTATACTTAACAACATAAACCATTCATACAAGTGCGCACAGTAAATAAACAATATATTTGCAATTTATATCAAAAATGCATTAACCCAAGAATAGATACACAAAATTATTATAAAACTTCTCTTTATTAATTCCTTCCTTGGTTACAGACTCAACTCCGCCCTATGCACTCAGCTGCAGGTGTCCGCGCACTCAGCTCCAAACTACTAGGCCTCTGTGCACTCAGTTGTAGAGCCTTCTCCTACTCTACGACCCCAAAGGCACACTTCAGCCTATCACTTAGACTCTTCCTAACTCGCTTCTCTATTATTCTCTATCTCTTTACACTTAGAGCCTTGCTATATTTATACAATCCCATGGTCCACAGACCATGGGCAGGCCTATCCAGCTGACATTAAATTACAAACCTAGGGTGGACAACCCTGTGACTCTATCATACATTTCGTGCTCTAAGCGCACAATTCACGGAGTCTTTTCAACAATATTGGGTCAAAACTTGGGCCTTGAGCCCCAAAATATGCCTTGGGGGGATTCCATGCCCAGTAGACCCTTAACACAAACATTGTGACTCACCCTCAAGTCACTCTGTCGGTGCGGCAATCTTTGCACGGAGTCCCTCCAACTATTCTCGAACTACGTAGAGGTTAGCAACGCACTAAGTTGCTTCTTGCTGGATTTGTTGCATGCACTGTTCCAAGACCTCTGTGTCTAGGGTGCTTCTTTGCATCAATGTGTGCATCCCCTGTATGTGCACAAGCTTGCCTTTAATGTCTGCTGTGATATTGAAGGCCTAATCAATCCAAGGCTAGACACATGCTTTTAGAACTGCCTCCTTATGTCGTGTCACGTCCACCTGCTCCTTCAGTGCCTTAGCCTGTTGCATCCTCGCAAGCTACTGGGTGAGGACTACTATCTACGTAGTTCCTCAAACACTGTCAAACTGTTGTTGGAGTTCTCGTGCCTCTGTCTCTAAGTGATGGATGTTGGGGTCCTCCTGCAAAGTTGTGAGGACCTCAAGTGCTTCTTCCAACATGTTGGTACAGTCTCACACTGCACCTTTGATTTCCTTCAATCCCACTGTGATATTGCTAGCACGATATTCTATGACTTTCGGGGGAGTGGATGGCTGCACCTTTAACCATAGCTCGACAATCTGAAGATTCAGCTCCATCTGAACCTTTGTCGTTTCTTCCTTGGCCTCACAGACTCCTACTATTAACGTATGGATCCTCACCTCTGCTGATAGATCTATTGGGATGGCCAACTCTAGGATGCTTCAGTAAGCACTCCCTATCACCTGCACTAGTTGTTGATTTTGTGATACCAATTCATTGCGCTACAAGCTGAGTTGTTCCATATTGATCTTCTTCTCGTTGAGGACTTGGAGCGCATTGCTCTCCCTAGTGCACAGCTCTGCCATTATCCCATCCTGTAATAGATATAGTGCCTTGTGTGGAAGGGTAGCTAGATTACTACTGAGGCCTTTCATCATGGTAACCAAAAGCCTGTTGTCCTCATTTGATGTCACTAGATCCCCTTCCAAAAACACTATTGTGTTCGTCATCTGCGTGTGCACCATCTGCTCTGCTATCCTGGATCCAACCGCGAGGTTGGTTGAAATGATACCAACCTGAGGGGGGCACACCTATAACTCTTGTCGCTATGCTCTGAGGGGCCCCCAACATAGTCTGGTGATCCTGCATGAAATCCTAAAGATCCTTATTTGTTACATCATGCAACGTCTCACCGATGTCATGCAGATCACCCTCGGTTAGGGTAATCGGGTCAATGGACAATTTCAAGGCCTTGACCTTCTTCCTCGATCCTACTCACTCTTTCAAGTGTTGGCACTTCAACAGTGTGGACGTGGTCCGTGGGTCCATGCCTCCTTCTATTTCTGCTTCCTCTACTACCTGCCCTTGTGTAGGCATTGTTTGACCCTCGACCACCTTCGCAGTTGCTCCCTGTGTTGTTACTGTTACTGTTGCCTTTTCCTGCTTGATTGTTTTCTGTGCCTCTTCCCGCAATGCCTGCACCTCGGCTGCTACTGTTTCCTTCTGCCTTTTCTCGGCTAAATGTGTGATGCACATATTGGAATTTTCTTTCTTCTTCCGTGTTGGCATCGTTAGTGGCTGCAAAGGGTAGCTTTGTCCACTGCTTCATCAGATCCTTCTGTGCCCTGATATATACGTTGTGCATGTCTACCGTAAATTCTACAAAACTCTGTAGACTGTAATACACCGTGGGCGACAAGCACACCTTATAGTTGATCCACATGCATATGTTGATCTCCATGAGCACCCAGAAGATCTTGTTGTCACATATCCTTGTAGCATCCTTTGTGGCCCAGAGCAAAGCATACTTCGTAGCCTCCTATAATTCTCTGTTAATTATGGGGAATTGACTGACCTCTGACAATTCCCCTGCTACGAGCACTATGGACAGAAACAACCATGCATAGTGGAAGGTTTTACCCTGCTCCTAGGCTTCATGACAATTCTTTAAGAATTTCGTGAAGAGGAATTCAGACCAATTAAACTAGACCCCCTTTGCGCATTGCTCGGCCAGTGTGACCACTGGCATAGGTACCTCATTGCTGTAGCACTTGCACATAACTTTTCCTGTGAGTATTTTCATAGCTACACAGATTTCTTTGTCCTTGATGTTGGAGATGGCGTAGCCCCTCTTCTTCTTTTCCAGCTTGTACTTCGTCTTCATGGCCTCTGTGATGGCCAAATCACTACCCTTCCCTTTCGATATGGTCGCGGGGTCCTTTCCTTTGTATGGGAGCCAAGAAATGCAATGAATCAGGGTTGTTGTGATGGGGATGGGCTCCTCCAGCCATAAACACCCATCATGCACTAGGCAGAGGAGCTGTCTGATGATGAAAATGGCTATTGGGGCATGGTGGAAATGTGGCACCCATAGTAGGTTCAGTAGCTCGGCCTTTTCCACACTGCGAAACCACTTCCATGACTCTAATGTTGTCACCACCCCCGCAGTTTTCTCTGGTCTCAAGGTGAGGGAACTTCTTGATGTTAGTGAGGTCCCAATCTTCAAATTTCATGGTCAACACATGGCCTAGGTGTGTGCCTTAAAACATAATGCCATCTGGGAAGAGTGGGGTTTGGAGCGAAATCTTGGGCTCATCTAGGTCCTTGGGCACTTTGGCCTTCCCTTTCGCGGGGGGTCATAGGCAGGCGGTTTTGTTACAGAGTGCGTAGGTTGAATATCCACCTCCATGCCTTCGTCTTCTTCCTCTGCGATGATAAGGGCCTGCAAATATTCTTCTTCTTCATCTATTTCTATCATGACATCTTTCCTTTCTCCTCCACCGACAGTTTTCTATGCAGTAGGTTCCACGAGGACATGTTTACTGGAGCCATTGCTTGTTTATCCTTCTTGGGTCTTGGCATACGCGGTGATTTAGGGATCTATGCCACAATCCTGACACCTTCTGGAACATCGTCCATAGTTAGGACCTATGCGGCCTCGCTGGTGGTCACCTCTTCTATCCCCATACCATCCTTAGTTGTTGTCATTGTATCTGTGCTACAATCTAACACTCATGAATTCAGGGGCTCAATCAATGCTTGGCTCACAATACTCAAGGCTCTGCTCAATCGCTCAATTCGCAAATGACAAAGTGTTGTTTGCTAGGAAGCCCTTTGTATTTTATAACGCTTTTTGAATTCGAATTCGACCGTTCCCCCTAATTCTGATTCATTAATGCTTTCTTGGTGGTAGATTTTCCCGAATCTTTCCCATAAATCACATCTTAAATGCCTACCACACGCTCCATTTGGGCTCAAGTCGAGCATCCCATCGTGAATAGTGACTTCAACAGTCACTTTCTAGCCAAACTGCATGGTAGCATAGCCCCCCCCTGTGCGTGGTCACGGACCTTGTGACTCTCTTCTTCTGCGTGCATCTCCAACATCGCACAGCTCCTAGGTAGGATAGTTTACAGTCCCACGCTCCCTTCCAACTGCCTGGAGCTCTAAGACTGTCCTGCCCTTGGCTAGTCAAGTGGTTGCACCACCTGTGTAGAGTTCCATCCTGTCCTCCATCATGGATCCTGGAGAATCCCCACCTTGTATTGTTATGGTCGGCATTGTGCATTTCACCATTTGCAATGCACTACAATGGTCACTATGCTTAGCAATATGCAATCCAAGCCAAGGCATCAGACTAATCAATTCACGATAATAGGTCTTAACCCTATCATCGGGATCGCACACCTCCTACTTTACGAGCCTGGTCGTTTTTCGAAGAAAATATTTCTTTATTTCATCCTCCATCTTCTTGACTTCCACATCCATCAAAGCACTTTTCTTCCTTAACCATTCCCTTTCATTTTCAAGTTCATGGAGTCTAAGGTTTCCCTGTTGGATTTTGTCATCAAGTCCCATGCATTATGTTCCTTGCGGCTATGGGTGCTACTGTGCATGGTCTAGGCTTCACATGTTCCATAGGGATTACAGCATCTGCTTCATACTTCAGCTTTGGAAGTGCCCGCGCGGTCAGGGTTTTGCGCATGGTCCTATAAGCCCATATAATCGCTGGTACACATAGGTCCCAGTCAGTGTGTTTGACATGGTGGACCGTGTTCAGTACTTCACAGACTTTGTCAAAGGCTTCCATGTGGATAATCTTGAGTGTGCTTGGTCTTATCATACTTCATAGTTGTCATTCATGCCATTGTCTTGCTCGCTTCTACTTGTCAATCATGTTTCCTATCACGAGGACAGTGTGTGTTTGAGTAGGTTGCGCACCATACGTCTGTACCCATCTAAAAAGGTGGGCTTGTAGGCTATTTCATCCATGATACCTAGATTTCATCCACATCTAAAGCTTTCCAAACCGCATGAGTGTCATCCTTATTCATTTGCACCAGTCCTCAAAACTTCTTTGATGCATACCCCACCAGTACCCATTTCAAAGCATCGAAAGATTGTTGTTACGATAATTCTCTTTCAAATTGGTTTAGGAAATCATCCACCTCAATCAGTCCATCATATATAGGTAGATCTCTTGCCTTTTTTGCCACACAATGCAGCAACCTTGTCATCATGTTGCAGTTGAGCGTGGTTACCTTGTGTAACTGGTTCTGCCATCGTTCTATCTCTTCATCTGAATCTAAGGTGAAAGAGTTTTTGCACTCCCACGAAATCTTGCAATCCGCTGTTGGATTCACCTAGTCCTCCTCCCAAGTGGTTATCTTGTAGATATAGTCTAGATCTTCATTGTTGTCATAGTCATGCACTGGCTCTATGTAGCCCGATCCTTTCGTAGGGTCCAAAGGTACCACTACGCATTGTGACTTTTTCTCAAAAATCATTTTGCTCTTTTTTAGATTTATCACTCCATTCATGTCAGTGGCCCAATCTATTCCCAGTAGCACAGGATAGGGATTTCTATCGTCAACAACCTCTATCACTTCGAAATCTGCAAATGCACTCGCACCTTTATATCCACTGTTATTCCTTGCAATCTTCCCATGTGTATGATCTTTTTCTTGTTCACCATTCACAATTGAATTGGATACCATTGCAATGCAGGCCTACCCATGCGCTCCCATGTCTGCTTTGGCAGGAAATTCACATCTGATCCTTAATCCAAAATCACTTGATCCATTTTGTAATCCCTAATCTGTGTGGTCAATCTCATATCCCTTCTTGTTCGCATTGTGTGCTTCTCGAGCTTCCAGACTACGCACAGTTCTCCTAGCACAGTCCTAGTACATCTAGTGATGAGTTCTTGCAGTCCCTTCACAGTTTTTCTATCACACAACAACTTCATGCATGTCTCCAAAAAGGTAGTGAGCATTGATGGGTCCATTTCCGGTTCTAGTTTGCCTTTACTACCTGAAGTGGAGGCCTCCGAGAAGCTCTTTTTAGCTTCCATGAATGTCTCCTTAGCGCGCTCCAAATCAAATTCTGGTACCCTTTTTGGAGCCTTGCAAACCCAGGCACTCTTCGAGTTGCTTGCCCTTGTCATCTCCTATCGTAATACCACTTCGGAGCATGATATTTACATTTGGGTCTTCCTTGTGTAGCTCAGACCTCATCATTTGCAGGTTTTGTGTTGGGGGAGGTTGGAGCCCTCCTTTTTCGTGCAAATTTACTATTAGTGTGGGATAGTCATCTGTCTCATGATCAAATTTGGTACAATATAAGCATGACAGTCTCATTGGATTTGTACAGTCATGGGCATAATGCCCTAGCCCTTCGCAATTGTAATAGATCAGTTGTTTGCGACCTCTTCCTAGTCCCATTCTACCTTGACCTCGTTCGCGCCCCTGAAATCTAGTGCGCGCCATCCCTGCATTTTGATCGAGGTCCCATGTTTCGATCTAAACTTTGTAGGTAGGAGTTTGATTCATCGTCAATTCATAACTTCTACAGTTGCGCTCATTGTGGCCTACCGACCTGCAGAAGTTACAGAAAAACTGCTAGGAACTCTGCGTATACTTTTGTAATAGGTGGCAATTATCTATAGCATGCTTCCCTCCTATCTAATAAATCATGCACCATAATGCAGGAATCATGAGTATTCCTGCTTATGCCTCTGGTCTCAATGGAATCAATCCTCCTGCTGCTAGGTAGTTCGCGAATACTAGACAATGGTCCTTGTCATGTCCCTGGCCTTTGCACTTTACACACCATACCTCCTCACACGCTTCTAGGTGAGCCATCCTATCCTCTTTCAAACTCTGCATTTCAAGGCACATGTTTTTTATCTGTGCGTGGATCTATTGGACTCCTAGGCTAGGATCTTGTATCGGGGTCTCATCCAGTCTCATTGCGATTTCCAAGGCCTCGGCCTAAGTGGATAGCTTCTATTGTGATAGTGCGTTCCTCAAATGTGGTGTTAGAGATGCTATGAACCATGTGTGGCGTTTCGCATCCGTCAATGTCATGTTGGCTTCATGAATCATACACTTCAGTCTTTGATCCAGCTCCCAGGGGGTCTCGCCTAGAAGCATCATGATTTCCTTAAATCCAATAATCGGTTGTCTTTGATTTTGGCCTGCTAAATTCCCTATTTAGTGCAACTTGGATATCCGCGATCCCTGCACTTGGATTTTCATTGGAGTGCTTAATGTACCATGTTAGTGTGCGATCCTGCAGAATGGTGACCAGTGTTGCTTTCTTTATATTGCCATCTGTGACTCCCTACGCTTCCCATACAGCCTTAACCACAAACCAAAATTGGTCCAGAGCTTTGTTCCCTACTCTGAACACCGGAAACTTTATCGTGCTTGCCATATTGATCTGTGGTGGTGGTGGAGGTGGTGTGGGCAAATATGGGGGTGAAGATGGTGAAGTTGGTGGTGGTGTAAGCGGGGGTGGTATGCACATAATTGACTACTTTATCAAAATGATTGCACTTCTTGGTGAAACTTTCATGAGCTCTTCCTCGCTTTCCCGTGGAGGTGAAATCAAGGGACTAGACTCTAATTCTGTGCTACCTTCATTTCTGTAGATCCTCCCACTTTGCATAGCCCCAAACATCAATTTATTCGCATAACCCGCTTTTCACACAGTAGCATTTTAATCCAAATGTTCAAAGATTTAATGTACTTACCTCATAGTCCTTTGAGGAAGCGTTGTTCCGCCTTGTGATAACTGACTGAAGTATCTACTGCAAACTCTGTGATAAACCCTCCTATAATTCGATTGAGCCAATGGTACATAGCACACACGATCTTATATTCTGATGCTTCCAGTCTATGCACCAACTCTGGAGTCCACACAATAAGTTTGTCAAGCCTACACCTTCCTTGACTGTTTGCTAGCATCGCGATCCACTCATACAACTCAGAGGGGAAGGATGCAAAGAAAATTTCATGGATTTCCATATATAAGTAGCAATATAACCACTCTTCCTTTGATAACCACAGGTTCATGTTTTCCTGTGTTGTAAAATCATGAATCTTTCTGTTCAACCACTCTTCAATTCCTTTCTTCATTGGATTCTAGTGATGTGACATCAAACATCTCTTATGCAAATCTTGGTGTCGACAATGGAACCATTTGTTGGCTTAATGGGGCCTGACCCAGATTCAGAGTTAAGTTAGCCAAACAAATCCTGGTACTACTTGCCCTTTCGGCAATAGTCTGTGGAGCGTGGACCGAGGTCTCACTCGAAGTAGTATGGGAGGGTGCATGAACCAGGTTTCCACAGCCTGGAGATGTATGATGAGTTCAAGTGGTCTGCAGTTCGACCCTGCACACATATCGCTTCATGTTGTTTCCTATGTCTCGTAGCCTGATATATTGCCTTCGTGCAGCCCGACTCGGGGGCTGAGCATCGCACTCTGTGTTATCACCCAAGATCTTAACAGTATTTCAATGTTAGTTAATTATTTTAGCCTACTTGTGTGTTTTAAAAATTATGAATCAGTTAGGCCGACATTAAAAAAAAAAAGACTTCTAATATCTTTTCAAATAACTATTAATAACTCCATATTTTCTCACTCTCTCTTCTCAAAATACAAATCACATTGCCTTGATGATGGACTCACCAATCTAGTCTGAAACGTTGGTTTCATAAACTGTTCACAGGTTTTTCTACAAACATAAAACATAAACCATTCATACAGGTGTGCGCAGTAAATAAACAGTATATTTTCAATTTATATAAAACATGCATTAACCAAGAATAGATACAGGAAATTATGATAAAAATTATCTTTATTAATTCCTTCCTCAGTTACAGACTTAAATCCACGCTGTGCACTCAGCTGTAGGGGTCCGTGCACTTAGCTGTGAACTACTAGGCCTTTGTGCACTTAGCTATAGAGCCTTCTCCTACTCTACGACCCCAAAGACACACTTCACCCTGTCACTTAGATTCTTCCTATCTCTCTTCTCTATTATTATCTATCTCTTTATACTTAAAGCCTCACTCTATTTATACAATCCCATGGTCCACGGACCATGGGTAGGTTTATCCAGCCGACATTACATTAAAAAAATAGGGCAGAAAACCTTCTGACTCTATCATACATTTTGTGCTCCGTGCCTGCAATTCGCAGAGTCTTTTCAACAAGATTGGCTCAAAACTTGGGCTTTGAGCCCCAAAACATGCCTTAGGGGGGATTCCATGCCCAACACATAGAGGAAGAAGGAAATGGTGCAGAGGGGACATAAAACAAGGAGGAGTCACCTAGGGTGTCTCTAGAAGCCACTGAGAGGGAGGCAATAGCTTCCCTCATTGCTCTCAGTACCCCAATCAAGGAAAAAGCGAAAAGGTAGAGGCAGACCCCATTATATTTCAGGACAAGAAAGAGCATAAGAATAAGACAGGGGAAGCCACAAACATCACCTAAAATTCCTATTGTGATTGAATATTCCCCTACCCAAAAAGACAAAATGCCTCCCCCTAAGTCCCCTATGAACTATGTGAGGAGGCCTACTACTATATCAAATTCCTCAAAGGGAAAGGCAATCCTACAGGACACACAAAAAAATCTACAGGAAGAAAAAATAGTCCTATAGGATACTTTGCTGAATCTACAGGAGGCACAGAAATTGGAATGGGAGGTAGGGAGCAAAAAGAAGCTAAAGAGGAGGACCATAAGACAAAAGAACCTAGCCCCCAACCTAACCTAGACTCCTATTACTGGTTTATTAAAGAAGGAAGGGTCATACCTCAAAACCTTGTCATCTCATTTTTCTTTGAACTTGAGAAGGAGAGGGCCAGAACTCACTGATGGATGTAGATCGCCAAATCAAACGGGGTGGAAGACATTGGCCACATGGAAGAGAAACTCAAAGAAATGGGTAGAGAGCTAAGTGGATTGAGGGACGAAGAAGCTATGATGAGAAATCAACTACAAATAGAAAATGCATGGCTAAGGGCACAACTGTAGGAAAGAGAGAACCAATTGGCATGTATGGCTAGTCTCTCCTTGGAAGCAATCTAGTGTAGGATGCTAGCTAAATCCTATACTCTCTACCTCAAAGAAAAATGGCTCCAATTCCAGATTAAGACCCTAGGACAGAGAGGAACCATGCCATTTCAAGACTACAGGTAGTTTATTAAACTTTGTGATCAAAGTACACTAGAAGATAGGGTCAAAATGGCTGAGTTTTATTTTCACAACATGGTCGTCACAAATATGAATGTATGGGACCCTATTTCCAAGCTAGGATATCTACAATTAATGGCTTTGGCATTATGGATGAACCATGAGGAGTTAAGAGCTACAGAGATGAAAAGGATATTGGCAAGAGAGAAAATTGAACCTCTTCTTATCAGAGCCAAAAAATCAAATCTCGTGGCCCTCATCAGTACCCATAATTTGATTTCAAATGATCCTTAGCTGGCACCTAGATATCTTGCTACCCAAGAGAAAGAAATTTCACATTTTGAGGACATGTTCAAGTTGCTAGGAGATGATAGTATACATGCTTGCATGAGGAGATGGAACACCCTGCCATACAGCTTAAAGATAAGAGAATATCACTCTCCTCAAAGGTTGAGAGAGGCACTCAACAAGACACCTATGTATAAGAAATCTATGCAAAGGTTGAAGGTCAATTGGATAGGCCTAAAACTCAGTCCACCACTACTCTTAGGGAAGCTAGAAGGGAGAAAAGAAAAAGAAGAAAAGAGGCAGTGGGAAGAAGTAGAAAAGAAAGTAGGATTTTATGAACAAGAAGAGGAGACCACAACAGATGAATGGGATGTCAGAGAGGCTACCAGAGCCATGATATGTCCTAGCTTAGTCAAACCAACTATTCTCATAACTTATTACATGCTTTTGATTATATTTTGGTTTATGAGGTGAGTTAGAGTTGGATGTTATGCTTTATGGTCTAATGTGCATTTAATGTAGGATTAAAGGAGAAAATCAAGGAATCTTGGCAAATACCAACATAAAAACGTGAATGGGACAAGGGAGAGGGATTATAGGAGGTAAATCCTTGTCATTTACTACCCCTCCATTTTAATATTCCTCCATCAGCTCGGAGTGCAAACAACCAAATCATGAGGACAAGAAGGGAGCCGAGCAAGTGAGAGATAAAACACCAGTTTATCTCGAGTTTGGGAGCTCATCCTCCCTAATTTTAAGGAAGTCGTTGGGGACTTCAGATGTATAAGTAGAGAGGCCTAGGACCTGAGTAGGATTCAATTTTTTTATTGTAAAATTCTACTCTATTTTCGAGCTGCAAGACTTGTGACAATTCTTTTGATGTAATTTGTTGTTTTGGTAATAAGAATGAGTTTGGTTTTAAGCCAGCATTGAGTTAACTCAAAGGGCTAAAGCTCTCGTGTTAGGTACCAACCCTAGAAACCAAGGATCCTCTTGATTTTACATGTATGTTTAGTGTAGATTCATATCTTAATTTTTAATTTGCTTATTAGATGCATTTCCATTACAAGTAGTGTAGATTAGATTGGTTGTGTGATATTTTTCTTCCATTTGTGCCTTATTGCAAGTAGCATGTTAACAAGGAGAAAAAGGATCACCACAAGGTTGTTAGAAGGTGTCTCAGCCTCACTTCCTCCCTCTGGGACCATGACTTGAGGAAGGGACTCTAGTTCTTTTATGAGCTTTGGAGTTTGTTGTCTTTAATTCAGTATTTGGTTAATGTTGCAAGGTAGATTTCATTGTCATCTTTTCCATCTCCATTTCTACAGTAGATCTCACTCGTGATTTCATTCCCTTAAACAACTTTCTTCATGCATAATATAGGCAATTGATTCATTAGCTTTGCTTTTCTAGTTTATGAAAATATATCTTGTTCCATAACTTTTTTGAAGACACACATGTTTTATGCAGAGCAAGTACTTCAGGAGGATACCAAGACTTCATAACCAGTAGCCACCTTCCACTTCATCCACCTTAGCCATTCCTTGTTTTCACCATCACCCTCACTATCTTTTCATCATTTTTCATTGAAATTATGCCAAGCAAATTGAGTGAATCTAGCCATCTATCATCTTGGATATTGATTCTTGAGTGATCCTAGAACTCCTAACACTCAATTCCACCCATCACACACACTTTCTAAGCCCCCCAATGCCTCCAATACCCCACATTTAGCTCTTGGTTGTGTCCTATAGGTTTCCTGTAATTCCTATAGGATCATCTTGTAGGTTTCTAGTACATCCTGTAGGTTTTCCTGAAACGACCTATTTTGAGGCTGAATTGAGGGAAAACCTCTATGAAGTCACCAAAAGCCTCCTAGGACCCCTCCACACTATCCAACCACTTCATAAAGCTTATATCTATTCTCAAACACCTTCAATCCACCTGCCACATACACAAGAACAATTAGTTTTCATACTTGATTTGCATAAAAAGACCAAAAAAGTGAAAATAGATTTAGTTTAGTTTCTTTACTTGCACATTGGTATTGTTCAATGCTTGTTACTTCTGCAAATTAGATAGTATCATTTGTTTTATGTTGATTTAGCATTTCTACTTAGCGTAGCTTCTTAAATGGTTAATTAGGGTATGGTGTGGTTTAGTATTACATGTTGACCTTTTCCATTACTGTAGTAGAGTAACTCTCTTAGAGTAGATTTATCTTTCTTCCATCAAAGAATCAAGCTTCTTTTGACTCCATAAAAGTTTTTCTTGGAACCCTAGTGGTCTCTCACCAGCTAAATGGTGACAACAGGCAGAACCATCACTTTTACTTGTGCATACAACACTGTCACCTCTAAGTTTGTACGAACTCTAAGTTAATAAGTAAAGCTGGTAGCCCAGGAGTTGCAGCATCCTTGCTGCAATACTGGTGCTCATCAAGCGTGTGTTTCTCCCATATCCTTAGTTCATTTAACACCCCTTAGTGCAACTTCTGCAGAGTCTGAATGGACAACACAACCAAATTTAGACTGAGATTTTTTCATCTGGAGTAGTTTTGACTGCTCGTGACCTGAGTCATTGTGTAGGGACCCTTCTAGCAGTGGTACCACGTGAAAATCCATGGTAATTTTAGTATCCAAAAATTGATCTGCTCTCTTGATTTAGGCTCGCTTGCTTCCTGCTCACTTGTCCCACACTCACTTGAATTAATCCTATTTGTAATTGCAAATACTGTAGGCCCTACTGTACCTTGTTGGGTGACTGCTGGTACTATTGTTCAAAGTGGCTCATGAGGTCCATTGTCGCATCACAAACCATGTCTCCAATTTCATCTAAGTCCTCCTCTATGAGGAACAAAGGTGTAACACCCACTAATTTGTCGGACTTTTGCTTCTTGCATTGTCCTTTGGAAGTCCTCTTCTTCCTTTTGTTGACAACTAAAGGGGATGCCAACTTTGCGCCCCCTTCTTCGTCCACTTCTGTCTGTTGCTCCTCCTATGTTTTCTTGGGGTCTGACTCATCAACATAAATCATAGTTTCTTCCTGTGTGGATTTGTTTTCCTTGGATAACACTTCAAAAAATTTATTTCTCCCTCGCCAGTTTTTATTTCTTTTGTGAAGCCTTTTCTTGGTAAGCTTTTTGAGCCTCCTTCCTTTTGGTTGTCGTGGTATGCACTACTAACCCTTCGACAACCTTCTTGGTACCTGTGCCAACATCAGAATGGGTGAGACAATCACATGGCCACTTGTTGATGACCCCTGCTCTATCGTCCTTGGTAACCAAGTAACGAAACTTGTGACATATGACCTGAGCATCCTTCTTAGCTCGAATATGTAGATTGTGGAAATATGCCTTGAAATTAGCGATGCTGGTGCACTGCATGTGCAAAGTGGGTGATAGCCTTGGCCGTTAGATGATCATTGTTCTGAGTTCCATCTCAAACAACACCCAAAAAATTTTGGTCTCCATTATGCACTTGGGGTCTTTAGTAAACCGCAACGAAGCAAACTTCACTACCTCCTATAGATTTGAGTCTTGTTGAGGGAATTGACTCTATTTGGGTGTCTTCCACACCACTAAGGTGATCAATAATAACAACTAGGTGTAATGAAATTCTTTGCCCCCATCCCAGGCATCCTTGCAGTCCTCCAAAACCTCCTTACAAATATATTTAGGTTATTTATACTGGATGCCTTGCGTGCATTACACAACCAAAGAATCAACTAGTGCTAGTACTTTATCAACGCAACACTTTCTCATGATTTTACTGGCTAATATCTATGCAAAAAACTACACCGTGCCATTAGATATGGATTGAATGGAATATCTGCATGACCTTTTGACCAGAACAAATTTTTCCTACATTTGGTCTGCCAACTTCCTTTCCTGTGACTTTCCGACAAAATCCTCTGCAGGGTCCACTCCTTAGGATAGAAGCAATGTTATATGATAGATCAACATGTTTATGATCAGATAGGTTCTCCCAACCAGAGACACCCATCATGCATGATCGTCAGCAATTGGCGCACACTAATGGTCTTAATATTGGTGTGACTAAAGTGTGGCACCCAAAACATGTTTAAGAGCCCCACACCCCTAACTCCAACCATGTAGTTCATTTGTTCAAGGTGTGTAATGCCTGACTCCTCATAATAGAACTTCTTGAGGTACTTACTCGGCACCAATTGAGGGAATTTCTCATGGTCCCCAAGGTCTCATTCCTCCATTTTTAGATTCGGTATCCAACCTAACAACGAACCCTAAAACAATACACTCTTCAGAAACAATGGTGTGCAAACCATAAACTTCACATTGTCTGGATCTTTGGGAACCTTCACCATGGGTTTCCTAGGTAGTATGTACTTTGGAAGATGAGTTATTGGTTCAACCTCTTCTGCATCAAGCTCCTCTATCCCTCCACGAAGTTCTTGATGGGTCTCTAAATTAGAAATAAATTAAGGCTCATTCCTCTAAATTAAAACATAAATTAAGGCCTACGACTATCCCTTAGCACATTAAACCTCTCTTTTTTCATTATATAATTTATTTTTAACTTTAATATATTCATTAGGAAGGTTTATGAATAATTGAATATTTGAGCCTAATATTATTTATTTTTGTGGAGTATTATGAGAATATTGGGCATCTTATGAAGAGTTGGAGGAGGAGATAATTTAGGGACTTTCCCCCTGCTACAGGAGGATCAATAATAAATAATAAATCAACAAGATATCATGGAATTATGACATATATTGTGGAACTCCAATGATTGAGAAAATCTAGGAATGTGTTCCCTGCCATTTAATGCAGATTCCTAGTATTGGGGAATAGATCCACTAATCAAGTGATTTTGGGGGGGAAAGCTTTCTCCATTCATGGGGAATGATTCCTAATAATTTTTTAAAAGTACCAAGTTCAATTTTCCTCTAGATAATGATTGGGAAAATCTAGGAATGTGTTCCCTGCCATTTAATGCAGATTCCTAGTATTGGGGACCAGATCCACTAATCAAGGGATTTTGGTGGGGAAAGCTTCCTCCATTCATGGGGAATGATTCCTAATCATTTTGTATAAGTACCAAGTTGAATTTTCCTCTGGGAGGAGATCTTCATTAGTGTTATTGTGGAGAGAGCTTGTATTTTTGTAGCTCCATTATATTTTCTCGCAGGGATGTAATTCTAATGATGAAAATAATGAAGACTGGTGTCATGTTCAACTTCTAAGTATGGTTATCCTTCATAGGTCTCTGAGTTTCCTTAGGCTTGGCCATCCTAGGATCCTTAGAGCTATTTTGTATCATTTTCTTTCCTTATTTTCACTTCTTATTCACATGCATCTCTTGTTTTTATTTCTCTCTATTTCTGCATTTATTATTAATGATTTCTTGTTGTAGGATTGAGATAAATGGCTGATGTGAGTTATTTTGCAGGATCATAAGAATTATTTCATCCTTGGAAAAATATTTGGAATTTCATAGAAATCATTGAGTTGCTTGGATTAGTCTTCTTATTCCCAAATCTAGATTGTTGGACCTCCTTTTTAGCAAAGAACAATAAATTTATGCTATTTTTTATAGCATGATAACGATCTTCAATCGAGTTGGTTCCACTTGAATTAGATAAAAAAAAAATTCTATCTCATAAAAAAAATTACCCCATTGCATTTTCACTTGATTTGGTTAGGTATTTTTTAGATTTACTAGCTCACTAGTTCTCGAATTTCTAGATTTTCGACTAGTAATGCTTTTTATTTTTTTGCATGGGTTAATAGAGATCTTTTTGAGTGATTCCAATTGGAATAGGGACCTAAGACATACTAGTTAATAAAAAAATTTGTCCCATCTAATTTGGATTTGTTTTCTTGGTCATTAAACCCTCACCAATTTCATCATTTCACAAGGAAACTTCTCCAAGATTTTTGAGCAAATCCATCCATCTCCCAACTTTGGTTTTTAGTTATGAGTGATCCTAGGCATTTTATCACTCTATTCCATACACCAACCACCTTTCTTAAACCTTCTATCACCTCCAACACCCATTGTTTTTCTCTTGGCTGTTTCCTGTCGGTTTTCCTGTAGTGGCCTGTTTTGAGGCCAAATTAAGGGAAAACCTCCAGGAAGCCACACAAAGTCACCTAAGGGTCTCCCAAACCTTCCAGCCATCCAACGTCATCTCCAAGACACCTGCCACATCACCAAAAGAGATTATCCTTCACACTCTCACATGAAAAAATATAAAAAGAAAAACATATTTATTTTATTCATTTACATGCATAATAGTAGAAGGTTTGAAGGTTTGAATCTGCATGCTTAGGATAGTAGGATTGCATACATGTTAACTTAACATTCTTTTGAAGCAATGCCTCTTAGCAGTTAATTAGAAAATGGTGTGTTTTAGCATTTGATTTCAGTTTCTTTCCTTGTACTTTCTTTCTTGCAATAACTTAAGGTTCCATTTCAAATAGTTCATTTTCTGCAATTAGTTTACGATTTGGCTTCAGTACATGCACTCCATTACATCATGACAACAAAGGAAGGACACATTGTATGCTACACATATAGTGTTGATACCTATTAAGTTTGTATGAACCTGGGTTGATAATTAAAGTCGGTAGCCTTGGGAGTTGCAACATTCTTGTCTCAATACTGAGGCTCACCACTTTTTGGCACCATTGTCGGGGAGGTGTCAAATTATGCATTGTTTTCTTCCCTAGTTGATTCATTTCCTTTTACTTTTTGCAAAAACAAAAAAAATAATTTCATTAGGCATATTTCATTTCAAAAATAGAAAAGTGCATTGTATTAGTGTTTTCATTCAATCATAAAAAACAAAAATAAATCTCCAACATCAACCCACCCCCATTTGATCACGTGGTGCAGTAAGAGCCACATCACCATTCACTTTTGCAGGTAGAATAAGAATATGGAAAAGAATGTAGAAGAAATGGATGGAGATGATGACAATGTGGAAGATCCTCTCAGATTTCCCATTCATGAAATTGATGTTAATGTGCACATGAAGAACATCCCTCCATCATTTCTTCCAAAATTTCATGGTATAAGGTCAGAGGATTTGGAAACCTTTCTCTTTGAACTTGAAATTGTTTGTAGATATTATGGTTACTTATTAAAAACTCAAAAATTGAGATTGTTTCCGACAACATTGAAGGATAGATATCTTAAATGGTTCATGAGTTTAGGGACTAATTCAATAAGATCATGGAATGATATGCAAAAGATATTTATAGAAAAATATAAAGATTGTGATCTTAAGGAATAAATATTTAAAATTAATCAAAGAGAAGATGAGGGCCTTGAGGATCTAATAGAGAGCTTCATGTATAATGTTAAGAGGGCAAAACTACATCATTTAGGATTTGAATCACTAAAAAACCTCTTACATAGAGTAATTAGGGATGCATGGATTGATCTCCTTAATCTCATGAGTAGAGATGATGTATATAAATTATTATTTGAGGAAATTTGTGAAACATACAAACACATATCAAGAGGAAAATCAAGAGTAGGTAAATCAGAATCAAGATCGGTAAGTCAAGCTAAACTTGGAAATTTGTTTGATGATTTTAAAATAGAAAATCTTAGCAATCTAACAAAACAAGTAGAGATATTAAGAATGCAAGATGAAGGAAAAACAAATGTTGATATTTTTGTTGCAGAATCACATGATGGTAAACATTGTCCATCATTACCAAGGTTGAAGGAGGTTTACCAAGAGAACAATGGAGCAATTCAATTGCCAACGCAACTATGTTATGTAGCTCCAAGAGGACCATGGCAGCCTATTCAGCCTGATATGATGCAAGAGCCTAATTCACAATTTCAATATTATGCATGTCCACCTCAAAGTAATTGGAACACACCCTTTCCTTGGCAACATTGGCCATCTCAACCTGTTGAAGCCCTGAAAATCGAGTCTACAACAAGGGGGATACCCACCTGGTCTGGACCTTGAAAGCAACTCCTTTCCTGTTTGGGATGGTGGGTCCAACTGGGGATAATGGGACTAGTTTCTCAATTTGTGTGTGTTGATAAGAATTGATATTTCTATTTTCTAAAGATTTCTAAGTAAAATGCTTTTAATCTAAGTCTAATTTAAAACATGCAATTGTATTCTAATGAACAAAAATATTTACGTCTAAAACTAACTTGGGGTTCAACTTTTTACTTATGCGATCTAAAATAATTTCTAACAGCAATTGGTAATAAAGATCATTCAATCGCTACAAGAAAAGGATTCGATAAAAATGAATTTTTTCGTATAAAGATTTAGCCGAAACAATTGTGAAAATCACATTGCATAATAAGTCATTCATATATTGAGCATAAACAGAATAGTCATTACCATACAAAAGTGCGAAATAATAAGTCAAACATTCAAGCTTTCATATATAAATAATTGAGCATAAAATATTACTTGGACACATAAGCAGAAACCATTAAGAGATAAAAGTACCATTGATAACAAGTTCTACTCATGAGCTTCAACAATATAGATTTATCTCTTCCTAATTCAACATCTACTAAGAGTATAAAAGTGCATTTCAGTAGTAGATATCAGTAGCAGATATTAAACAAAGATATCAATAAATCTTGTTCCATTCATTCATCAAAACCTTCTCTGAGGGTGCAAAAGTGCATGTTCTGAGGAAATGTTTTTGACAAATTTCAAGACCCTTCTCTAAATGCATGAGAGGGGTTAAAATACTACTTCCTAAATACTAAATATATTTTATTACAAAAATATAGGAGGAGGTTTAAATGACCGTCCTCATCTAAGGCAAAAATAAATCAAAACTAAAACTAAAACTAAATTTGGAATTAACTATCTATGTATTTGTTCTCTGAGATCGCAAGCATTAAGCATCGACTTGAGGAGCATCAGTTGGCCAACCTCCGATTTTAGTTGCTCTGCGAAAATAGAATCGGCAAGTACTAGTGCTATTTTCTCGGCAGAGTTTGTAAGGCATTTGAGAGTTATGCATTGAATATGCAGTTTAACCAAGTACTGCGAGTAATTTTCCCAATTCAACTTGGTTAACTTCTTGATGGACTCTGCTCTTTCCTTAGCTTTTTGTTTCTAGCTTGTCTTTAGTTGCTATGCCTTTGGGGGAAATCCAAGAACAGTCTCTGAAATGAGGTTTTCTATGTGCAGCTTTTCATTGACGCAATCAATGACATTGTTTGTCGTTGTAGCTGCCTCTTCATTTGCCATGTGTCGGGCATTGAATGGAATCACTAGGTTTCAGCCAAATCCAATTACCTCCCAAGGGTGCACCTCATAAATACCATCCATTTTGGAGCATGGGTCCTGCCTTTATCCTTTAGTGCTTTTCCCTGTGGTTTTCCAGCATACATGCAACCAAGTGCTTGGGGACTTTCCTTCTCGAGGGGCTTTTCCTAGCTTAGCACAATCACGCATTGGAAACTACTTCCTTTTCCTGATCCGGGCTTCCCAGGTGCTAGTTTCACCTCCTGCATGATCTCGATGGGGCTCGGTCAGCGCACTTTGCCCTTCTTCAATGGTTCTTCCCTTACTGACTAGCTCTTGGTGCATTCTACTAAATCTTCATTTTCTTTGGAAAACTTTTCCACAAACTGCTTATTATAGGTTGCCTGCAGTTCTGGTAGATGATACATAAGCCTTAAATCTTGTGAAGTGAATGAACCAATGAGATCTTGGCTTCGAGACTTGAATTGTCTCTCTGTTATGTTGACACTTTCCAGTCCACTTGACCATGTCTGTGTATGGAAGAATATTTAGACTTGCTGCTATTCGATGAAGGAATGAACATGCAAGTTTAGTGATTGATGCCTCAGACGATCCGCGTGAGTCTGTTGTTTCTTTAACCTCCATAACTCTGGGCTTTTATTCTTTGAGAAGACTGTACATGCCTTCCCAAGTAGTTATGCCGACATCTTCATTATAGGTGGTGTCTGTGTATAAGGGGCGTCATCTCTTTGTCCTCAGCAATCAGAGCTTTTCCCTTCTTTCCCATTATGTTCTACACACGGCTGCGTATATTACTCTACTTGCCGCTCTACAATTTACAAGCAAGGAAAGAATAATGGTAAGAGATAAGGTGATGTGAAAGCTCTTAATGCCGAAATCATATCAAATATATCACCTTACGTGAAATAACCTTTCGATCAGATTTAAATCTTATCTCATAAATAACCATCAACTAACCATTAAATTGACATTAATGCCCATAACTCGATATCAAATTACGAGAAATACTTTATTGAACTATGAGCCCTGCAGATCTATGATAAAACGACTTTGTGATTTGCTTCGTAATATCACAGATCGCAATATTACTAATCTAGTTTTTCAACAATCATTTATCACCTTATGCGTCTGCGAGATGCAATTTGTGAGATGCCTTATCACATATCGCCAGATCGGGATATTTTACCTTAGGTGATACTTGCGGCATATGAAATCCATGATGTGTGATGAGTCTTTAAAGCATGCGATCTTGCATCGCGTTTTCATAATTTCGAAAGCTTGTTTATATGATGTCCTCCATTATCCCTTGCGATGTGATGTTTTATTATTAAGAGAACTATTTTATTTGGAACTTATCATAAAACTTAAGTTTTTTAGGTTTAGCAAGTGTTTTCCTAAGCTTATGATACCATGTTTTATTCAAAGGGAAACATAAGTGCTAGTTTTTATTTTTTTAGAAGGGTCCCCATTTATTTAGCTTTATTACTAAAACTAAATAAAAGAGGGGTTGTGACTAGCCATAACAATTGGCAATTCACTAGGAAGAACTAATTATCTCTGATTATTTTTATGAATTTTCTAAACTTCCAAAACATAAAATTTTTCTGGAAAATCAACCTTTATTATAGAAATATAAAGTTCATCATGCTTTCAGTTGTTAATGGTACTTTGTTTCTCTTGTGTTAACTCTGATTATTTACTTCCTAAAGCTAGTCATTGTATTTACATTAGTCACTACTTAGTTTATAAATATAAAAACAAAGACTTCTCTGTAGATCAATTTTAAGTATGCTCATTTGTCATAGGTAGAGCCTCTGCTGCCAACAGGTGTTCATAGCCTTGATAGGGTTACCTGTTACCCAGTAATGATCATGTATTCTACTTGGAGAAATATACAATTTTCAAAGATAAATCCATATCCATACTTGTTGTTTCTTGTTTTCTTTTAATTCTTAAAGAACAATATCTTGGCTTGGTAGCCAAATTATGACATTGCCATTCACTTGATTTATAACTTTACTGAGCAAGCTAGCTCGTGATGAGACCCCTTATCTTTTGATTGCAACAATCTTGAGTCATTGCCCTATTTTGGTATGCCGTTTTGGCAGTGTTAGCAAGTTATAATATCTATGATCATGATAAGTCGGCTCGTGATGAGACCTCTTATTCTTTAAGCTTTTAGTGTATCATTGGATTACTTGATGAAACTTGTAATTCCCTAGGTGGGGAGGAAGTCATTGGTTCCTTAAGAATAACTTTGGATGACAATTATAGAGTTTTTGGAGAGATATTTTCTACAGAGAATCTTTGTTTTGTTAATGATGCTTTTCATTGACTGATATAAAACAAATTCTCACTAAAGGTTGTTTTTCATCAAAATTCATAAGGCTGAAACTAGTAGCATTTTCGAGCTTGTAGCATTCGACTGTATCTTTCAATAATAATGATCGATTTTCCAAATCAGTTCTATTTATACAAGAAAAAAACAAAATCTAAAAGAAACACTAATATTTTTTGTGTAATCCCAAAGTTAACCATTTACAACCTATTTTATTATTTAAAAAAAGCTATAAACAATAATTTACAAAAATAGAAGAGTTCATCTTCTATGGAAAGTATTTTTTAAGGATCTACCCATTAAGAGGTAAAGGTTCTCCTTTCCCTGCTAAATCTTGCAACATGAAAGTGGATGGACCTATGATTTCAACAATTTGGAACGGGCCAAGCCACATTCGTTGGAATTTAGAATGTTTGCCATTTTCCTCATAACCTTATCCCATTTCAAAACTAAATCTTCTATTTGAAAATCCTTCCTAGATACCATGCTTGAATCAAAGGAAGACTTTACCAATGCTTGATGATGAGTGTGTGTGATTTTAGCCTGTTCTTGTTGCTCTTCTAGCTTAAGGACCTGCAATTGTCTTAGTTGTAAAGATGAAGTTGGTGTTTCGTCGATAAATTGAACTAAGGCCAAAGAAGGAATTGCTAGATGAGTTGGGAGAATTACTTCTTTCCCATAAGCTAAATTAAAGGGAGAAGTGCCAATGGAAGCCTTTTGGGTTGTTTGATCTTCCCATAGAGCATACATCAAAGATTTATGCCAATTTTTATGATTCTGGTCAATGGTTCGCTTAATGATTTTGATTCAATTTTTATTTGTTGATTTGGCCAACCCATTCCATTTTGGGTAATAATTGGTAGAATATTTAATCTTAAAACCTCTTTTAAGTGCAAATTCAGTAATAGCATTGCCAAAAAAATATGATGCATTATCAAACATTAAAGTAGAAGGTAAACCAAACTTGGTGATTATAAACTGATCTATGAAATCAATGATGTGTTCAGCATTAGCTGTCTTGAGCGGAACTGCTTCTACCCATTTAGTAAAATAATCTGTAGCTATAAGGATATACCTATGCTATTTAGAAGAGTGAGGAACAATCTCACCTATTATATCCAATCCCCATTGATCAAAAGGTTGATCGATATTGGCTGGTTGCAAAGGCAATGATGGTTTCTTTTGTCTCCCGGTATCAGTTTGACAAATTTGACATTTCCTTACATAGCTATGTGCATCTTTAAATAGTGTAGGCCAATGATATCTTGTACACAAAATTTTATGTGCTGTAGCATCTCTCGCATAATGTCCTCCTGCTGGTCCATCATGGAGTTCCTCCAACACCTTTTCAACTTCAAATTTCTCAACACATCGAAGGAGAACAGAATCATAATTCATCCTAAAAAGTACATCATTTACGAGTTGATATTGCTTAGCGTTCAATCTTAGGGCTCTTTTCTTTGTATAATTCAGATTTGAAGGAGCATATCCATTCTTTAGATAAAATATGATATCAGAATATCTTGATTCAATATCGTTTAGGCTTGCCTCATACATTTGAACCTCTTGATTTGGAGATGATACTTCAAAAATAAGTGATGCTCCAACCAACATCTTACAAAAGCCTTGTCCTTTTACAATATTTGTTGTTCTAATCTCAGCGTTGTATTCTTGTAAGGCAGTGTTACACAGTAATTTGTCACCGTTTGTCACCGTCCCTGTTACCCCTCTCCGCCATCTTGGAGGACCCATTCCGGGACTTGTGAGAAGTGACAAGACTTGAAACCACTTGCCTTATTTACCTCTAAACATGAGCTTCATATGCCCTTAAGACATCTCCTGCTCATTGCCCCTAAAAATAGCCTTTTTTGCATTAGTGCTGGTGCCCTGTGTTATGCCCGCGCCAATGGGGAAAATCCTAAAGAAAGGGCGCGCCATTGGCGCTCTGTCTCAGAGTCGCAATCGCGCCAACCAGTTTGGGCAAAATTCTTAACCACTCAAACCTCTGAAGTTTCTATCCACCTCATTCACCAAACTGATTCCAAGTTGAGTGAGGATGGTTTGGCTTCGAATCTCCTTGGATGGAAAGTTGTTTGCCACCATTCCATGGAAGTTTCCAAGTGATGAAGCCAAATCCATGATTGTGGGGGATTGAACTTATCTCTTCCTTCTCCTCTGTAAAAGCTTGTTCCCATGGCTTGGACAAGCTAGTTCTAGTTCTGGTTCTAATATCTTTGACTCTTGTGGCAATACTTGTGCTGAAAGGAAGACATCAAAAGGTTGGAGTTGCAAGGAGCCTTCTTTGTATCCAAGGATTTTCCTAAGTAAGGAGACTTTGTCACTAAAGAGAGAGAGAGCTTGTCCCTCACCCCTTCAAGTTTTTGCAAGACTTGTGTAGCTGAGCACCCAGCCAAAGGAGGACTTGACGTCAGGACGCTGGTTGTATTCTCCTTTGTTGATTATTAATAATAGATGACTATCATTATGTTTCCATTCTCGTTGTACTTGTAATGGTTGATGTTGAATTATATCCTTCCTGACTGATGTATAATTGCATATATTAGATTTCACGCTTGGGTTTGTGTTTGTTCTCTTTGTGTGCAGGTGTCCATTCACGTGGATAGTGGAGGATCGTGACCGGCCAAGGCAAAGGAACGCGAGCGCCATCTCTTCTACGAACTAAAGCGTTGGATCTCAAGTAGGTCTTCATCACCTACTCTTTATTTGCAATTAGGAACTTGCGTGATAGCATTGTTTGATTGTTGCTAGACCCGTTCTGGGCTAGTAGGGATCGCCTCTATCCGTAGAGGGGATTTACCTCTCCAACAGTGAGTCTCATCTAGTCATTATAAATATAAGAGGCATTCTTCTTGAGGTTATGTTTCGGGGAGGATTTCAATAGCTAGCTTGAGTGAATGAATCTCACATTCGATTGGCAACGTTGCTTCAAGACCATAGACCAGTTGGAATGGTGTGAACCTAGTTGCATCTTTGGTTGAAGTTCGATAGGCCCACAGAGTTGAAAAGAGCATGAGATGCCAATTTCAATTGTGCATCCCAATAGTACACTGAAGCATGGTGACCAAAACCTTATTCATGGCTTCAACTTGGCCGTTGGCCTAAGGATAATACGGGGTCGAGCCATCGTGGCGCAAGTCTAATGCAGATGTCAGTTTTACCATCATGTTATCTTTGAAATGGGAGCTATGGTCTGTGACAATGGCTTGGGGTACACCGAACCTGTAAATAACATGGTTAAAAAGAAATTGAGTCACCATCTTGCCATCTGCTGAATATGTAGGCATTGCTTCGGCCCATTTGGTGAAATAATCCACAACGACGATAATATAGCCATGCCCCCTGGCTAAATGAGGGTTACATGTCATATAATTGATGCCCCATTTGGAAAAGGGACCAACAGTAATGACGGAGTGTAAGTGAGCAGGTGAGGTGGGCATCTTGCATTGGTAAATTTGGCATTTGTGACACTTGCAGACAACAAGAATATAGTCTTTGAAGATAGACAGCCAGAAGTAATCAGTGCGAAGGATTTTATGAGCTGTAGCATAACCAGACATATGACCACCACATGCCCCTGAGTGGCAATCATTGGGATCTCTTTCAACTTCCTCGATAGTGAGGCCTTGGAAAAGAACAGAATCGATACTGACACAGTATAAAGTATCGCCAATAATATGGTAGGGTTGGGAATGATGCTAAATGCTTCAACAATCATCCTTGGTCAACACAAACTGGAATGTGGAGGTTTAGAGATACATGATGATATCACTGTACCATGGATCAAGGGTGCTATTCAGGAAAAGGGTCTCATTTGGGAGTTGTTCATCTGCACCAGTAGGGAGAGATTTGGAGGGAAGGGAACAAATCAAATTCAGCGAAAATGAGTAACTTCTTAGATTTGGCTATAGAGAAGACCAAATAAAATTCCTGCAAGATAACAATCCATTTAGAATACTTGCCCCCTACCAACTGACGAATCAGGATATAGGTCATAGGGTTGCATTCAAAAATCATTGTAGCTGTGCATAAAAGAATGTAGTGTCAAAAACACTACACAACCTAAGCGATAGCCAAAGCCAACTTCTCAACATGTACATAATGCGTTTTAGTGTCAAGGAGATTCTGGCTAAGGTAGTAGATCACATGTTCATTTCCTTCGTTGTCATCTTGAACCAACACCATAGCGATGGTGCTGGGGGCTACGACTAGGTAAAGGAAGTGATCTCGATAATAGTCTAGTGGATGCAACAAAGGACCATTTATGAGGATGGCCTTAAGATCATCAAAATATTTTTGGGCCACCTCATCCCATGCAAAGGGTGTTCCTTGTTTAAGCAACCAAGTAAATCTTGTAGCTAGCCCCCATAGTTGGGTATAAAACGATGGAGAAATTTGGCCTTTCCTTGTAGGCTCTAGAGTTGGTGCAGTGAAGATGGAGGGGGTAAATTTACAATGGCCTCGACTTTTAATGGATCTAGGTGAATTCCATCCTTGGAGATGATGAAGCTGAGGAGTCATCCTGATTCCACACAGAAAACATATTTGTGTGGATTTAACTGAATGTTATAGTATCTGCAACGTAGAAAAATTTACCGAAGATGGTCTGGGTGATCTTGGCACTTACAAGAATGGGCAGGAAGGTCATCCAAGTAACGCTGGACAATGTTGTGAATATCATGAAACACATAGGACATTTCCCGTTGAAATGTGGCTCTAGTATTTTTGAGGCTGAAAGGGAGCTACTTGTACGCAAATTTACCCCATCACAGATAAAGGTTGTCTTCTTTTGGTCCTGGTGCGATATTGATTTGGTTATAACCAGAAAAACTATCCATAAAAGAAAAGATCTTGCTCCTGACACATTCATCAATGATCTGATCAATTAAGGGAGTAGGATAGTTGTATTTAGGACAGACATGATTAAGGTCTCAATAAGCCACGCAAATGCGAATTGTGCCTTGTTTTTTATTCACTGAGACAATATTAGACACCTAGTCTGTAAGGGGGATGGGATAGATGAACCCAACTTTGAGAAGATTTTCAAATTCACCCTTAATAGCAGTGGCCTTCCTAGGATGCACCAAGCGAAGAAGTTGGCGAATGGGCTTCATGTGCAGATACGTTGGTATTTCATGCACCACAATGCTAGGATCAACGCCAAGCATTTCTTCATAAGACCATTCAAACACATCACGAATTTCCTAAAATAAATGAGCATATGTCTTGAAATCATACGTAGAACAAGATACCCCAATATGAACATGTTCAATGACACCAGGTTTGATAGAAATGTCAATATGTATCATTTGGGTAATATTACCCAAATTTCCTTCTGACCATACTTCATGAGTAATAGTCAGTGGCGGAAATGGAGAAGAGGACTCTTTGAAAGAGGTAGACATGACTGTCGAGTGAGGAAGGAATGAAGAGCGATGATGGGTATCGATCCATGGTGGTTCCTTGAGAGACATGATTTCCATGATACCTTCATCAATGAGTAATGTCTTGACTAAGGGATCAGGTGATTCTAAAGCGCCTAGCCAGGGGGATTGAGAATACACATCGAGAGAGGTCTTCGGCCTATGAGAATTAGAGGGTGAAAAGTTTGAAGCCGAAACAATTTCCATGTAATTGACTTCAATGAGACTAAGCGGTATGACCTCACCCCAAGCATCAAAAAGATCTGGTGTAGGTATGACCCAAGGATGAAATTCGACCGAGACCATGTTGACAAAGGAAACATGAGGAGGTGGGAGTGAAAAAATTCCCATTAAGGGAGAGCCTTTGAAGAGACCTTCCCCCACACTCTCATAGGGAGCACCAGAGTGCTTAACTTATGGAACGTTGCCATCCGAGGAGGAAGAGGCAAGGAAAGACAGCTGATCGGTGGTGAAAATATTCCATTGATGGGGAAAATGGATGACGCAAAACAAAGAGGAGGCCACAGCATGCATGGCATGTGTCCAACTTCAGCCACGTAGAAGATTATAATTAAGATTAGCGTCAACAATCTCTACTTCGACTTGCACTATATTTCCTTCCAAGGTGATGGAAAGCTTAGGTAGGATTCCAAAGGGTCTTGAATTTTACCCATCGAAAGCTTCCAAAGTGTTTGGAGACTAGTTCAGCTTAGGGGAACCAATAGCCTTCAAACATGCAATTGACATGATACAGGTGGAAGAACCTTCATCTATGACAATGTGGTGGATGGTCTTGTTGTTAATGATTACCTAAATAAGAAAGGAAATCTAATGAGGGAGCCATGGAACATGGTTCTCCAGATCAAAATAGATCAAATTAGAATTGGTGGGATCGATGCCCTCGATAGCCAACAATAAAGATTTATGCTGTGAAGGGCAGATTTGGAGTACCTTGAGAACCGACATTGTTGATGATGCCTGAGCCAAATCCTCAACAATATTATAGTGTTGAGCATCTCGTGCATTGGGATTAAAGAGGATTTTCGTAGCACACCTCGAGAGGGTAGCTGAGTAGTGAAATCAAGGTTAGGGTGCTCGATTTGCAGAGGGCCAAAACTCAGGGTGGAAAAAGAAGGAGAAGCTTCTTTTTCTTTCCCAGGAGTCAAAGCTGTAGTTTGATAATCTTTCGATTGGGTAGCCACATTAATGGGCATGCTCATCATGAACACTTGAGATCCAGAGGAAGCAGATTAGGGTTGGTCTACCATTTGAGTCTGTTGAGATGAAAATGGCTCTTTAAGGATAGCAGGGGTCCCTTTGAGCAGGCGACTAACTTTGGATCATCGTGGACAATCCTTAGTATAATGATCCTCCTCGCAAATGAGGTAGGGATACTTAGTTTTTCATTGTGAAGATTCGCCAGTAGACGATTTGGGAGGACCCTATTTCAGGGCATCAGCTTTATCTTTTCCTTTGCCTTTCTTTTTTTCTTTTGAGGATTTGTTCATTGTGGTAGACTGGACAACGTGGACCTCTGATGTTTTACCAGGGCCTAGTGGATTTTGAGATGAATTATTAGGAGAAATATTCGAGACTGACTTCTATTTGGAAGAAGTTTTAGCGGGGGTCTGGGATACTGAACCAATAACTCCATCAGCGAGAGGAAAAACTGGTGACTTTGATGTTGCACGATCATATGATCACCGTAGAGCATTGGGTAACAATTTGTATAAGATACCAAACTGAGAGTACACCAAATCCAAGTACTGGGCATGGGCAATGGCTTTCTCTTCAGCAACGCATCCATCCATAGTTATATCGTGAGCAATTGGGGCTACAAATGATTTAGTAAACCACTCAGTGAGCAACTGATCAACTATCTTGAACTTGATCAAGTTATATCTACATCTCCATTCATGGATATGATCAGAGATGTGCATTGCAGTGTCTTGATTAAGCGATGTGAGCAAATAGGTGTCAGTTTCATAACGAAATGGTAACTGGAAATGCATGAGGAAAGCCATGGCTAACAAATTGAATTCATGGATAGTACTTTGAGGTAGCTCGATGTAACATTTTGCTGCGGCACTTGTGAGGGATCATTGGAAAAGACGATGATGAATGGAATTGTTCACATATGAGTTCGACGAGCACCAGAGGTGATATATCATCACATGGGCCTGAGGATATTCTTTAGCTTTTTCATCGAACTTTGGGCAATCACTTGTTATCTTGGACGACACTGGAGGCCAGTACGGTGAATGAAGAATCGGATCATTCATAAGATGTGATACATCTAGCAACTCAAGTGTAGCCAAGAAAGGTAATTGAGTGTTAAAAGGCATAGGAGGTCGATAGGTGGGCCCATAAGGAGGAGCCCATCCCTGTTGGTAAGGATTTTGGCCCCACAATGGGGTATTTTGGCCATATGGCATCTGAGGTTGCCCCCATTGCAGATTACCCTAATCAAAGGGAGGATTCAGACCTTGAATACCTTGAAAATGTCCATGCACAGGTTGTTGATAGGAAAGATATGGGTTAAAATGTTGCTAAGCCTGTTGACCTTGTACATGTGGGTATGAGACCTATTGTCCTAAAACATAGGGTTGTTGGGCCTGTTGTCCCTGAAAAAGAGGGTTTTGGACCTGTAGTCCTTGGGCATATGGTTGATACACTTGTTTCCCTTGGACGTAGGTGTTTTGTACCTAGTGCCTTTGGCCGGCAGGATTCTGAACCTGTTGACCCTGGACAAAAGGATTATGTACTTGCTACTGCGGGATTTGACCTTGACCCTGTCTCTGCAAGGGTTGGCCTTGCTGATATGTATACAAGGGTTGTTGTTGCCCATGTTGGTTTTGTTGTTGCAAGGGCTGACTTTGTGGTTGCAAAATTTGTCCCTGGGGCTACAGAGGTTGGCCCTACGAGGGTATGGGTTGAGAGGTATGCAGAGCATATTGCATCTCCTGCTACACAACCTGTTGCAACTGTTGCAAGGACTGACCATGTGGTTGTTGCAGGTGACCTTATTGTGGGATAATCTTCCCTTGCTATTGCACAGAAAGCCCTTACCGCGACAAAGGTTTGCCTTGCTGTTGCAAAAGTTGTCCTTGTTGTTGCAAGGGTACTTCAACAATGCCCAGGAAATTATTGAACTGAATTTGGCTGTAGCCAGGCTAGATGTACAACCCAGGTTGGACAGTGTAAGGTTGATTAACCAATCCTTGAGGAGCATATGGAACGTAAGGATTTTGGTATTGGACTTGAGCCCCATAGGGCTATTGATACTGAACATTGGTCGATCCAAACGGACCACCAGGATTTTCAACCTATTGGTACTGGACATTGCTTGATCCAGTGGGCTCAATAGGGTTGTAAATAATACTAGAAGAGGACTACGTTATACCAAGCATGTGAGCTTGTGAGCCACTCACATTAGTGGCACCTGACACCATAGAGACATTCAGGTTTTGCCCCTAAGTGGTGGCACAATCTGGCCACTGACTAACAGGATAGAAGAACTAGCATAGACAATCTTTGAAACTGCCGATTGAGACTGACACGTAACTAGGATCAATGATACAAGAGTGTTCAGGGCCTAACCCAGGTTCAAAAGTGATTTAGCCAAGAAAATCCCAGTACTATTGGCCCTTTCGGCAACATTCCATGGAGAGTGGACCAAGGTCTCACTGAAAGTAGTATGGGAGGGTGCTAGAACTAGGTTTCCACACCCTAGGGATGTCTAATATGAGGTAATTGGTATGTGTTCCAACCTTCGCACTTACTATGCTACGCACACCAACGAGCACCCCACACCCTGCGATACTGTCTTCGTGCAGTTCTAGATGCAGCGTGACCTATGTTATTTACCCAAGTCTTCCTTAATTAGGCTCTGTTAGCTTATTACTTAGATTATTTTAATATATAAGCATTCGTACAAGTATTTATCAATTGTGTACAGTAAATAAACAAAGTAAAAGTAATGCATAACATCAAAATATGAATTCAAGAACAAGTGCTCAGAGTAAACTTCTCTCTATTAATTTTCAATCCCAATTATAGACCCGACTCCATCTTGTGCACTTAGCTGCAAGGGTCCACGAACTCATCTGCGGACTCTTCTAAGCCTCTACGCACTCACCTGTAGAGCCTCTTCCTACTACTATGACCCAGTACTCTTCATATCCAGCTCTAACCCTGAACCATGCCTTCACTATTCTATCTCTCATTACCTCCCTTTTACACTTAGAGCCTCGCTTTATTTATATAATCCCATGGTCCACAGACCATGGGTAGGTCGACACAACTTTACATTACATTACAATATTCAAAATTTAAAGACCTAATTAATGATATAACAGTTCAATGGAGAAGGAGGTGATCATTCTGGTTATGTTTCATAAGTTCTTTCAGTGATTTATGCTTTGTCTTATATCCTAGACCTGTAGGTTGCATTGATGTCAAGCGTTTGACAGAATGTCAATCTCGGTTGGGGATGCTCAGGCTTAGTCCTGAGGTTGATTTTTTATTTGTTTATCTTTTCATCACACCTTTGATTGATTATGGAGGTTGTAACAAGTTCTAGGAAGAGGTCAAGATTCTAAGCTAGAAAAGTGGCTCAAATCTTGGGGTCACTAGCATAGGTCTGCTAAAAAGAGTCTAGGGATGCTAGAACATAGACTTGTGAGAGCGATTTTGGATTTTGTTCATTATCTTTCCTATAACATAAGAGAAACTTTGGGTTAAAAGGCTTAAGTCCTTAGTGGGACTCAAGGACAAGATGTCTTAGTGGCTGACAGGTCCCCTAAGAGTTTTGTTTGTTATGTGGATGGGTTTGTTTGATGTGTTCCATAGATTCTATTTCCTTAAGGTCACCAAGGAGATTGAATGCCTTACAGTGACCTCTCTCATCACATGTTTACACCAAATGGTTGGTTTCTTGGGTGGACCTGGGAGGAGGGGGTGTTACAGTCCAACTCTTCCACAACCAAAACACTTGAAGGGAAACTTCCCTTTATATTTACCTGAGCCATGCTTTAGTTTTCTGGCTACTTGATCCATCTCTTGATCATATTCACTACTAGAGTAGCCTTGATGAACATTGTGCTCCTTTCCCTTACTAGATACTCTGGATGCCGCTTCCTTCGGTTCAGATTTCTCCATTCCCACTCTCATATCATAGCTTGTGAGTATACGATGTAGCTGATCCATCTTAAGATCCTTTAAGTCAAGCATTGCTTCAATAGTTGATATTTTGGCCTTAAATCTCATGGGTAGAGATCTCAATACTTTCTGAATGATCATCTCTCCCTTAACTTCTTCACCAAGTCTTTTAATCATATTAACTACTTCATCAAATCTGAGGAAGTATTGTGCTATGATTTCATTCTTAGTCATCTTCAAGCTTTCAAACCTCATTCTGAAAGTCCAAAGTTTCACTTTCTTAACTTTGTCATCCCCTTGATAACACTATTTAAGATTTTCCCACATTTTATAAGAAGACTTACAATAGATAAATTTCACAAGTTCTGATTGACTAATACCAACAATAATGGTATGCTTGCCTTTACCATTGCTTAGATACAGTTTCTTGCCATCTGCATTAGTGGGGGGAATATTAGGGACATTGTATTTACTAGTACTTAGGTCCAAATATCTACCCCCAGGGACATAAGATGTGCCTCCATTCTTACTTTCCAAAAAGCATAGTTGGCCCCATCAAAGAGTGGTATCCTACTTGAGTAAACTTCTTGACTCCCTTTCCTATTCATAATTCCTTATGGATCTACCTTCTAGTGTTTAAAATATTCCTAAAGGAACTTGGCTTTGACACTTCATCTATGCTTTTCCTTCACTTTCTAGGGCTCTCCACTAACTTTTCCTAAGAACTATGCTTGCAATGCACTACTCAAATGCACACACTCACTTCTTTTCTCTCACTAACATATGCTCACACTTCCCCCACAACTCAATGGAGGTTATGATTTTTGTTCTAGTGCTGCACTTGGCTCGATGTATCCATTGTCACCATCAACTCTATCCAAGCATGTACCCCTGACATGGAACTCCACTCTTTTCTTGTTTCATGCTTTCTCCTATTCTGTCACTACATTAAAATCATAGAATGGTCGATGATCACTTCTTTGTCTCACTAATGACTCTCCATTCTCTGTATTTAATTTCATCCCCCTTACACATTTCAGAGAGACTCCCCATGTATATTTATGGCTTGCAGAGATTTAGATGTGCATCGTCATGGTGTCTATGTTCTTCATTTACATTTACAATGTGTGGGCAAGAGGCCTTATGCCATCAAATTTACTATTTTGTATTCAAAACCAAAATTGTTGATTCATACATCTTTAATGGCTCCATGTACCATCATATAAAAGTTTTTCCATCGTAGTGTTGTGTAGTGGTGTAACACTATGGAATAGTTGATTAACAACCTCTGATTATGTCTAGCCACTTTTGATTTAATCCTCATCAAACTTCCACCATAGGACCAAGGGCAGTCACTGAGGGCTCATCCCTAAGGCGCTAAGACTTTCAAACCCCCTTTGGGGGCTATATTTCCTTTGTTATGCCCTTCACCTTTGCTTTCATGTTTATTCCACACACAAGTGCTTATCAACAATGGAGCCCTCTTATCAGGGATTTCCACTTGTTGCACATATGCTAGCAACCATAAATCACCGATTGTCGATTCTCAATAGGCCCCTCTATTTAGCCCTAACCTTTTATTCCTTAAGACTTCACGATATTGTGCTAGCCCTCATATTGGAGCACTCTAATCAATAATTCTCCAATGTGGCCAATGTGCCAACCATCGCAAATTTCTGATCATCGATCATTGATGTGAATTCATCACATGCCATGTGGCACTTTCTAATAAGTGACACGTGTCACCCAGATATGGCCCATTAGGCCATCCAAAATAGACAAAAACACCTACCACGTGTCCTTCCATACTACCATGTCATGCTGATGTTAGCAACCACATGTCCTTAACAGAACGTACCGAATGCCTCAACGTGTCCTACATGGAGGAGAGAGAAAGAGGCCTTGACTACACTAGTTTTTCCATAAATTCCTTTGTATTTTCCTTTTTGGCCTCCCCGATGATTTAACAATGAAACCCCAATCCAGACTACTTAAAAAAATTGACATTCACTGATCGGAAGTTTCCCAATGCTTGTCACCTTCGAAAATGTCAAACATTGATAATCGATATGGCCTAGTCCTCTTGTTGGGCATGGAATTGCCCCAAGGCAGGTTTTACGGCTTAAAGCCCAATTTTTGATCAAATCTTTTGTAAAAGCTCTGTGAATTATCGGCGCGGGGCGCGAAATGATAATAGAGTCATAGGGTTGTCCGCCATAGTTTTTATAATTCAATGTCCACTGGATAGACCTACCCATGGTCCGCGAACCATGGGATTATATAAATAGAGCGAGGCTCTAAGTATATAAGATAACTAATAGAAAAGATAGAATAGGGAAGCAAGAGGGGTCTAAGGGATTGAGAAGTAGTGTAAAGTGTGTCTTCGGGTCATAGAGTAGGGGAAGGCTCTACAGCTGAGTGCGCAAAGGCCTAGTAGTCTACAACTGAGTGCGCAGGGTAGGTCGAGTCTGTAACCGTTGGAAGAATCAATAAAGAGAAAGTTTACCATATTTCTGTGCATCTTTTTCTGTTTTAATATATGATTACGTATAATTTGCAAATATTATTGTTTATGTTGCACGAACTTATTTGAATGTTTTGTATAACTAATTATAACATAAGACATCCAAGTACGTGGAGGTAACTAACTAGTATAGGAAGATAAGTAAGATCACAGGTAATAGCACAGAGTGTGGATCTAGCACTGCGGAAGCTCCACAATTCCTGGTTAGGGCTGCGAGAAGGTAGTGTATCAGGGTGTAAGGGACAGAGAAGTGTGCGGAGTAACTTGTGCATAGGGACAAATAGGGGGACCAGTCAAACCTCTCAGACATCTCAAGGGTGTGGAAACCTAGTTCTAGCACCCTCCCATACTACTTCGGGTGAGACCTTAGTCCGTGCTCCATGGAATGTTGCTGAAAGGGCTAGTAGTACCGGGATTTGTTTGCCTAATTAACTCCGAACCTAGATCAAGCACCAATAAGACAACAAATGGTTCTATTGCCAGGACCAAGATCTAAATAGAGATGTATGATGTCGTACCACTCAAATCCAACAAAGAAAGGAATTGAAGATTGGTTGGATAGGAAGGTTCATGAGTTCACGATGCAGGAAAATAGGAATCCGCGACTATCAAAGGAAGAGTGGTTAGACTACTACTTATATTCAGTGATCCACAAAATTTTCTTTGCATCCTTCCCCACTGAGTTGTACGAGTGGATCGCCAAGCTAGCAGATAACCAAGGAAGGTGTAAAATCGACAAATCGATTGTGTGGACTCCAGAATTGGTGCAAAAACTGGAAGCATCAGAAGATAAGATCGTGCGTATTGTCGATCACTTGGTCGATCAAATCATAGGAGGATTCATCACTGAATTCACTGAATTATTGTGTGAAAAGCGAGTTAGTCCTCTTGTTGGGCATGGAATTTCCCCAAGGTAGATTTTGGGGCTTAAAGACCAATTTTTGACTCAATATTTTTGTAAAAGCTCTGCGAATTACAGGCACTGGGTGCGAAATTATAATAGAGTCGAAGGGTTGTTCTCCGTAGTTTTTGTAATGTAATGTCCGCTGGATAGACCTACCCATGGTCTGTGAACCATGGGATTGTATAAATAGAGCGAGGCTCTATGTGTATAAGATAACTAATAGAAAGGATAGAATAGGGAAGCAAGACAGGTCTAAGGGATTGAGAAGTAGTGTAAAGTGTGTCTTTGGGTCATAGAGTAGGGGAAGGCTCTACAGCTGAGTACGCAGAGGCCTAGTAGTCTGTAGTTGAGCACATGGACCCCTGCAGCTGAGTGTGCAGGGTAGGTCGAGTCTGTAACCATTGGAAGAATCAATAAAGAGAAAGTTTACCATATTTCTGTTCATATTTTTTTGTTCTAATATATGATTGGGTATAATTTGCAAATATTATTGTTTATGCTGCACAAACTTATTTGAATGTTTTGTATAACTAATTATAACATAAGACATCCAAGTACGTGAAGGTAACTAACTCGTATAGGAAGATAAGTAAGATTGCAGGTAATAGCACAGAGCATGGCTTTAGCAGTGTGGAAGCTCCACAATCCCTGGTTAGGACTGCGTGAAGGTCGTGTATCAGGGTGTACGGGATAGAGAAGTGTGCAGAGTGACCTGTGCATAGGGACAAACAGTGGGACCAGTCAAACCTCTCAGACATCTCAAGGGTGTCGAAACCTGGTTCTAGCACCCTCCCATACTACTTCGGGTAAGACCTCAGTCCACGCTCCACAGACTATTGCGAAAAGGGCTAGTAGTTCTGGGATTTGTTTGGCTAATTAACTCTGAACCTGGATCAGGCACCAATAAGACAACAAATGGTTTCGTTGCCAGGACCGGGATCTAAATAGAGATGTTTCATGTTGTACCACTTGAATCCAACAAAGAAACGAATTGAAGATTGGCTGGATAGGAAGATTCACTAGTTCATGACGTAGGAAAATAAGAATCTGCGATTATCAAAGGAAGATTGGTTAGAATGCTACTTATATTTAGATATCCACAAAATTTTCTTTGCATCCTTTCCCACTGAGTTGTACGAGTGGATCTCTAAGCTAGCAGATAGCCAAGGAAGGTGTAAACTCGACAAATCAATTATGTGGACTCTAGAATTGGTGCGCAAACTGGAAGCATCAAAAGATAAGATCGTGCACATTATCGATCAATTGGTCAATTAAATCATAGGAGGATTCATCACCGAATTCACGGTAGATACTTCAGTCAGTTATAATGTGGCAGAACAACGCTTCCTCAAAGGACTGCGAGGTAAGTATGTTAAATCTTTAAAAACTTGGATTAAAATGCTACTATGTGAAAAGTAGGTTATGTGAATAAATTGATGTTTGGGGCTACATGAAGTGGGAGAATCTACAGAAATGAAGGTAGCACAGAACTAGAAACTAGCCCCTTAATTTCACCTCCGCGAGGGGGAAAAAAAGAGCTTGAAAGGTCTCTCCAAGAAGTGCAATCAATATGATAAGACATAATATTCTGCGCATACTACCCCCACCCACACCACTACTAGTTTCACTGTCTTCACCCTTGTCTTCACCCATACCACCTTCGCCACCACCATGAAGTAGTATGGCAAGCGTGATAAAACTACCAGTATTTAAGGGAGTAGGGAATGAAGATCTGGACCGGTTTTGGTCCGTGATAAAAGCTGTATGGGAAGCATAGGGAGTCGCAGATGACAATATAAAGAAGGAAACGTTGGTTAGCACTCTGGAGGATTGTGCACTAACCTGGCACATTAAGCATTCCAATGACAATCCGAATATGGGGATCGCAGATATCCAAGCTCCACTAAATAAATAATTTAGCATGCCAAAGTCAGAGGCACAATTGATCATTGGGTTCAAGGAAATCACAATGCTACTATGCAAGACCCCATGGGAGTTGGGTCAAAGATAAAAGTGCATAATTCATGAAGCGAACATGACATTAACAGATGGGAAACACTGTGAATGGTTTGTAGCATTGTCAACACCACATCTATGGAATGCACTGTTGCAACAAAGGCTAACCACTCAAGTCTAGGCCTTGGAGGTAATGATGAGATTGCACGAGATCCCAATATAAGATCCTAACCTAGGAGTTCAGAAGATTCATGCGTAGTTGAAAACCTTGTGCCTAGAGATGCAGAGTTTGAAACAAGACAGGACAATCCGCCCAGAGATGCGTGATGAGATATGGTGCATAAAATGCAAGGGCTAGGGGCACGACAAGGACCACTACCCGGTGTTCACGAATTACCTTGCCGGAGGAGGGCCAATTCCACTAAGACCAGAGGCACAAGAAGGACCAAGCACAGTGCCTACACTATGGTGTGCGATTTGTCAGATAGGAGGAGAGCATGCTACAGATAACTGCCATCTATTACAGAAGTATACACATAATTCACAATAGTTGTTTTGTAATTTCTGTAGGTCAGTGGGACATCATGAGCACACATGTAGAAGTTATGAGCTGATGATGGATTGAACTCCTACCTATAGAGTTCAGGCCGAAACACAAACCCTTGATCAAAATTTAGGAATAACATGCACTAAATTTCAGGGGCGTGGATGAGGCCAAGGTGGAAGGGGGCCAGGAAGAGATCACAGATAGTTGATATGTTACAATTGTGGAGGGCCAGGGCATTACACCTGTGATTGTATGAATCTAATGTGACCATCATGCTTGTATTGTACATTGTTTGATCATGAGACGAAGGATTGTACCACACTGATATCAAGGTTGTACGATAAAGGAGCACTCCAACCTCCCCCAACTCAGAATTTGCAAATGATGAGGTCTGAGCCATGCAAGGAAGACTCTAATGTAAATATTGTGCTCCAAAGTGGAATTACAATAGGGGATGACAAAGGCAAGCAACCTGAAGAAAGTACCTGGGTTCGCAAGGCTCCAATGAAGGAATGAGAATTTGATTTGGAGCGCACTAAGGAGACTTTCATGGAAGCTAAGAGGAGCTTCACTGATGCCTCCACTTTAGGAAATAAACACAGACTAGAGCCGGAAATGGACCCATCGATGGTCACTACGTTCTTGGAGATATGAATGAAGTTGTTGCGTGACAGCAAAGTTGTAAAGGGGCTGCAAGAACTCATAACTATATGCGTTGGGACCACTCCATGAGAACTGCATGTAGTCCAGAAGCCCGGGAAGCACATGACATGAATAGGAAGAGAGATGAGATTGATCGTGCAGATTGGGGAATATGAGATGGACCAAGTGATTCTGGATCTAGCATCGGATAGGAAGGTCCTGCCAAAATAGACATGGGAGCACATGGGTAGGCCTGCGTTGTAATGGTCTCCTATCCAACTATGAATGACGAACCAACAAAAGATCCTACCTATGGTGAGATTCCAGGGAATCACAGTAGATATTGAAGAAGCATATGTGCTAGCATATTTTGAAGTAATAAAGATTGTTGATGACAGTAATCCCTACCTAGTCCTATTGGGAATAGATTGGGCCACTGACATGAATGGAGTGATAAATCTGAAGAAGCGCAAGATGATCTTTGAGAAAAAGTCACTGCGCATAGTGGTAGCTTTAGACCCTGCAGAAGGTGATGAGCCCCAAAAATGGGTAACTTATTGGGATGATTTTGCCTATTATTCTCAATTAATCCACCATTATTCATAGTTTTATGCTTGCTTTTGAATATATTTATGTTAATTGAATGGATGAGAATAGTCACTTGACCATAAAGTCTAATACGTGTTTATTGCAGATTTTTGGACATCTTTTGAACAAAGGTCAAGCATTTATGAGCCAATTGACAGCCAAATATGAAGGAACAAGGTTGAGGATTCATAGGAATGGTGTCTCCAGCACTAAATGACCCCTTCCTTGAGTTCTCCACCATCATCTCAGAGTTCAACAACCCACCAAAGATGATTTCAAGGGGCAAGTGAGCAGATTTTGTGAAGTGGATGATTAATTGCAGTATTGAGCAGCCAAGCCCCTAAAGTTAAGGAGGGCTTGTTGAAAAGTGTGCAACAAGAAATGCTTGTTGAGATTGCAACAAGATGATGGAGCTTAGTGAAAAGAGTCGCCTTCACTAAGTGGGCCCGCAGGCTATTTTTGGCGCAAGTCTATTTTTAGACTATGTCTATTTTTAGACATATGGATCATGTCTATGGATTGCAGGTTGTTGTTTATGGATGATTGATCAAGTTGGAAAAATAGATGGACTTCTATTTTTGATGAAAGTGTGAGTGATCACAGTGTGAGTGATCAAGTCTATTTTTAGACTGGCTGTCAAAAAAGAAAAGTCAAATATATTATCTCACAATAATATTTGGACTATAAACTTAATCTTATTCTCTTGGAGCACTTCAGTTCGAGCTACGGATGTGGCACATGCAATTGCAGAAGGAAATACGTTGTTCTTATGGGTTAGTTGAATATTTGCATGCATGACTTCAGTTAGAACTCAAGTGAGTTGAGTTTAGTGGACTGGAGGTGCAGTTGATGGAGTTGTGTTCAGTTTATCTTTGTTAAACTGGTTGTATTTAGTCTAACTGGCGAATAGACTAGAGATGAGTTGGGTGAATTAGTTATTAATTAATTCACAAGTTATTAACTCATAATACAACTAATGAATACATCAGTTAACTCAGTTCCATGTCAGTGCATGTTCAGTTCAGCAGGGACAGGTGTTAGAGAATCAGATTGCTATCAGTTGTGACTATAGTTGTGCACCAGATCTTGCACAAATCAGGGGATTGAGTATGCCAATGAGTTTGCATGTATTGTAGCTTGTTCTCACGTGATTTAGCCAAGGAAAGACGTGGCTGCCTTGGAATTATCACCGATTCTTGTGCAGGTATTGAGCAGTGGAGTCAGGCAAGCAGCGGAAGAGATTTGAGCCAGAGATTGATTCAGATCTGAGCTGTATTGTCTGTAACAGGTGGAGCTGGTACTGGATTGCTTGTGATAAGCATTGTACTTTGTAATGTTACATGACTCAATCATTAATATACAGATAGTTGGGGTTTTTAGCGAGATGCTTTCCCCGGGATACATACTGTGTTAATGTGTGAATGCTCTTGATGTTTTATTGTTATTGATGCTGCTATATTGATGATCAACGTAGAGGAGCTTATGTATTGGTTATGTTTTCCGTAATAGTACATGATCAGGATAATCTCCATTGAATATGTGTTAAATTATTCAAAATTTCTACATGGTATCAGAGCTGGTTGATTTGTAGAAAAAGTTCTACAGGATATCAAAGCGAGGATTGATCATCAGATCTATTATTCAGGAAGTGACTACGTTTTTATTTCTTCAGGCAGAGTCTGTAATTGGGCCAGGTAGCCTCTGGATTCATCCTTATTTTGGAAGGTGAGATATCCAGTGAATGCCCATACAGTCGATCTCTGTACAAGAAATACTTCGTTCTCACGAATTTTAGATCGGAAGCAGTTGAGTTTTTTTGAGCTCATGGAATGGCGCTCAAGGATAAAACTCAGAAACATTAAGTGTGAGAATGGAGACAGTATGCCCCAGTATCTCAAGAAGTTCACCCAATGTCGGGATGAGCTGGGAAGTGTGGGGGTGACTGTCGATGATGAGGATGGTGAGTCTAGCTCTCCTTGGCCTTCCTAAGAGCTGGCATAGCTACCGAGACTCGGTGAATGGAAGGGAGAAAACTGCCAAATTGGGAACGTCTATGGTCAGATTTGATGCAGGAGGAGATTAGACGGTGCACCAGAGACAGTTCTTCATCTATGCATGATGAGGAGAACTGTGCCTTAGCGAGTAAGGTGAAGAAGGGGAAGGGTAAGGTTTCTC
>APFE031575782.1:0-11984 GCA_000404065.3 Pinus taeda | reverse complement strand
CTTTCCCCTTGATTGCCTCCAATGATGGCTTGCAAATCATTCTAGAGGTGGATGGGTGCTCGATGGATGTTGGTTTTATGCCTTTCCCTTTATTTTGGCTTCTCTGTTTTCTTTTATGCTATGTTTATATCTTTTTTATTCACTTCGGGAATACACTCCTCTCCATCTCTCTATTTTTGAATATGCTATTCCCACATCTATTTTTGGAAATATGTAGGATGACAGTACATTGTTTTATGTTTTTACTACATGGTTGTATTTTGGCATATACAAGATGCTATATGAGGACCTAAGCTCTTATTTTAAACACTAGACTAGATCTGATATGATATAGCACATGGCTACTATATACTATACAGATTGTGCAGTGATACGTTGTATTTCATGTTGTTTCCAAATAAAGCTTGTCATCTACATTTCAAATCCAGATAAACTTTGATTTACTAATTTTACTCTATCAATATTGTTTTTTTTTTTTAAATAAAAGTATTAAAAAGATTAACAAAATCATAACATAAATGGTGTTACATTTAGTTTGAATTATAATATTTTATATATTAATATATTAAAAATCATGCAAGAATTGGAGTCAAAAAAATTCAAAGATAAAATTCATCTTCGTTGAATATAACGATAAGGAGAAGGCTTGTCCAGTGTATGACCAGGACGTAAAGATGTTATTGGTGAGTGGAGCTATTACGTTAAACCGAAGGTGGATGAAACTAAGTATTCTGCACCTACTGAAAATAAGTGAAAATAAAAGGTTGACCATAATGGAGAGAAATACTAATACAAAGCGACTAGCACTAGTGATTATTTAGGCACTTTCAAGCCCTCTAAATATGAAACCATTTTGCTCAGAGAAGATAATTGAATATGCTAAAGTTGAAAGAGGATTTTAGTGATATAATAATGAAAGGCTCGTAACATGAGGAAGCTAATATATGTTAAGGATATAAAGTTACATTTTCTATGAGTTAAATATCTCTAAAAGGGTTAAAATATTAGGAATAATTATAAGTATATATCAAAAATAAATTTATTTTTGATAAATAATAGGAATGGAGAATTTGTAATAGATGGTGATAGGTGTTTTATTAATATATTATGTGTAAAAAGGTTACTATTTCAAAATTTGGTGGACAAAAAAATCTAGTTAAAGCTAGAAAAGTTGGTGTGGTTTAAGTTGGATATAATCGTGAATGATTTGATAACCTTAGATTGCCCATTTAATTTCATAATACTCAAGTTACAAATAAGTATACTAGTAATCTTCAAAACTCACATACTAATAAACAAAAAAATAATTATAAAAAATTTAGTTAACTAACAATTACCATTTATAAAAATCATTCATAAAATTTAAATAAAATTTTTAAAATTAACGATTACATGAAATATTGAAAAATAAAGAATTGAAATTGTAATTAGGAATATGTTTAAAAAGTAAAAATGAGATTACATGAAATATTGAAAAATAAAGAATTAAAATTGTAATTAGAATATGTTTAAAAAGTAGATATTGATGGTGAAGAGTCATTTATCACTAGATTTATATTCCAATATTAAGATAGTAATATTTATTTTGGCAAGTATCAATATGACCATATTGAAAAATAAAGAATTAAAATTGTAATTAGAATATGTTTAAAAAGTAGATATTAATGGTGAAGAGTGATTTATCACTAGATTTATATTCCAATATTAAGATAGTAATATTTATTTTGGCAAGTATCAATATGACCATTTGTTTTAACAAATATATTCGAGTGACATGTTGATTAAATGACAAAGAGATCGATGAAGAGAAACTTCAAAGTTATGAGGTTAACGGTAAACAACATTTTTATAATAATATTTTAAAGGTTTATTATTTGTTTTGCCAATTTCTTTTTAACACTTTATTTTTATAATATTTATTTTATTATATTTTTATTTCAAAGTGGAAATTGTTTTTTACAAAGTTTTATATTAAATATATTGGTTTCTAAATAGTTAAATTGAAGTTTCATTCTTTAAAAAAAATGTTAATTTAATTAATAAGTTCAATAGGTTAATTTAATTAGATTTGTTTCTTATTATTGAGAAGTTTTGAGTTAAGTAAAAGGATTATTTTTATTTGTCTAAGTCTAATCTAATTAAGTTCTGAATTTTGACAGGGCTTAATATTGATGAACAAACACTTTCTAGTGTGGGAATAATAAGTTAGAGATTTAGAAATCATGTTCATAGGATTATTTCATTTGCATATATAGGTTTCACTTAATATTCCTACTAAATCAATATGCAATAATCTATATGTCTCAAGTTTTTTTTGCAAGTTAGTGAAGAACTTCATATTAGCAAAAATTATATATTAAATTTACAAAGCCATAAGGATGTTGATGAAACGAGATCTAGGACCGACTACCTACCATGGGGAAACCTACAGGTCCTTGTTTGAAAGCAAAAGTCAAAGATAAATTGTCCCTAGACAAAGCTAGAGATAGTAGCACATATAACTGATTATCATAATACATAAAATCATGTGAGAATTTGCCTGAGAGTTGAGTATAGAAGCCATTGAGAAAGACATTTCAAACAATTTGCATGCCTTTGGAGGTCACAAAGCCATCCGGCATGTTGCTGGTTTGAAATTGAGCTACAACATGTTCTAGTTGCTCCTCAACCATAAGACATCCATAGGAACTTGAAGCTTGCTATTTCGGTGCCTTCCTAGCTACTCCTCTCGCTTGACTATGTAGTTGCATATCATCAATCCTTATGGAAGGGGAGGGGGAAGCAAGTGAGATGGAGAGGGAGAAAATGCCCTCTTGGGAGTTGGAAGAGGAAAGGGAAAGCGAGACAGGAGGGAAGAAGATGCCAAAGTAGCGGGCAAGGTGTTGCAAAGATTGGCGAAGACTGCTAATATGGGCATTAGCATCAACCACCTTCCTCATGGTTTCTTCTTTGGCCTGTTGTTGCTTCCATAAGTGTTTGGCCAGTAATTTTCTGAGGGCCCAATGCCCATAACCTAGGTGCCTTCTTTCATCTCCTTTCATGGAAGCCACATTGTGTCATATGCTTACAGGGATATTTGGGTTGAAGAGATCTAACTTCTCATCAAACCTATAGCACAGGGAGGGCGACCACAACCATGTCCACGACCTCCTTGCCTTACACGTTAGTATTCATGAACCATAGTAGCAAGTGGGAGAATGAGGAGGGGGAATTCAAAATCACGAGGAGAGTGACAATGTTTCTCTAGGAGGGTGATAAAATTATGGCAAGGTGAGTGCTAGACCATGAGCGAGTCAGGCAAGAAAATAGGCAAGAAAGATTTAGATAGCCAACAAGTTCTCCATCATTAGGGAGTAAATGAGGCACGAGGGTCACGTATAGGGAGATCGCACAAAGGATATGGAGTAGTGGATCGAGTGTCATCATAATTGATCGTTTAACAAGTCGAGTGGGTGTATTAAAGACGTATGAGTGCCACTTGCAGTGTGAATGCATGACGATGATAAATGCAGTCAGGACAAGCAACAATTGCCACTTGGATTCGAGGGTATATGACTCAAGTAATACTAAGTACCATTTTCTATTAAAAAATACTTAAAATTTTGAATGCCTTTTTTATTTTCCTTTTTAACATATCTATTCAAATAATTTTTTATTTGAATATTGAGTGTATCCCAAGTTGGAAGGGTTTAATGATACCCTCCCCACCCAAGTTTAAGTATCATTGTGACATGATGCTCCATTGGGAGCTGCCTTCGTAGTGATTATCTTAACTCTTCCTTGATTCTTGAGAATAGCATGAAGTATAAAAACAAAAAAGTTATGGCCCTTTTTTACTTTCTATTTATATAAATGAATAATCAATCTTCTTACACCTTAATTATATACTAGATAAAAAAATATTCATACAAAAATGAATTAAAATTAGAATGTTATAAAATTTCTTAAAATATAAAAAACAACCAACTTATTTAATAAAAACAATTAATATAAAATTATAATAATAAATGTATATACATGAAAACTTATATTCAAAAATTGTTGGAGATTTCCGCCAAAAGAAACTGTGTAATAAATTTAAGTTTCCATCCAATATTAGGATAATCACTCCATACCAATTCAACTAAAGGCCAAAAAAAACTTGTGAGCTAAACAAAAGACCAAAAAAATAAAAATCACCATATCAATTTTTTATAAAAAATATTTATTAACCTAATCTTTAAACTTAAAAGAAATATTTGCTATCACAAATTTTTGTGAATTCTACTTGGTCTAAATATCCTATAATTTTTTTCAAAAATTTGAATAGATTAAAAACACACAAAATAAAAAATTCCAAAAAAATATAATAATTAAACTAAGAAAAATTCTTAGTTCTTTAAGAAATGGGAATTTAATGTTCTCTAAAACCAAGAACGCTCTATGACCGTCATCTGCAACACTCAATACAACTTGGTCAATTGTTCGATTTCTAACCACCAGCATAGAAGTTGAGAGCAATATTGCCGAATTTTGAATAAGGTACAAAACTGAACCACTCGGAATCAAAAGTTTAATGTACATTTTGTAGATAAAAAAGTTTTTATTAAAAATTAAAAAAACATTTTAAATTAAATATTAAAATTAAATATGGGAAAAAAAATGATGGAAATATTTAAAAAAAAAAAAATATTTGCAAAAATTTTATATTATTCTTTAATATATATCTATAAAATAAAATAAATAAAAAAATATTGAAAATAAAATTGAAAAAGATAATATATTTTAATATTTTGTTTTATAATAAACGTGTATTTTTCCAATATAAAATATAATTAATAAGGAAAATTTAATTATAATATTTTTATTTTCTTTATAAAAAGTTATAATGTAGTTTAAAAACTTTTGGAACTAGTTACATTTGTGTAAGTAGGCTGAAACTTTATAATTTAAAGAGGAGGGATATGTTTATTAGTATGAGGGGAGCTATTTTTGCAAAGCAATAGCTTTAGAGTTAGCTTTTTAAAAATGATTATTAAATATGTTTGAAAAGTTGATTAAGTTCTATAAATATAATATGTATTTAAAGGTTGTACTTATTTCCTTTAAAATAAAAGTTATTAATTGATTTGGAAAAAAATAAAAAAAATTATTATTTCAAAGCTAAAAGTTGAACAAAACTTGTACTTGGTTTCAACTACTTTTACAAGCACATGCATTATAATAAGCATTAACACAATATACAACATATCATTAAATGAAAAGGTCATAACTGAGATGAGAGGTATATTTGTTTCCTTTTTTGGGGGCAAAGGATTATGATATCCTTTAGAGTTGGATTTTGAATATCATTATGAGTATGTTATAAAAGATATTTAATTTCATAAATGTTACATTGTTTAAAAATTATAAAAATTAAATTTTTTTGGGAAGAAGAAAAAGAAAGAAGCTAAGGTATTTATTTTAAAGTTAAAGTTGACCATGTGCTTCGTTTCAACCACTTTTGCAAACACATGCATGATCACAGACATAAACATATTGTACAACATATCATTAAAAATATTTAATTTTTGAAATTTTATAAAAGTAATGGTAATGTATAATTTTTATCAACTTTATATACATATGTCTAAAATTCCATTTTTAATAAAATTCTTTAACCTATCCCATCATAAACATAAATTATTAATATAAAATAAAAATATTAAACTAATAGAGTTGGTGTTGAAATTAAGACAAGAATTTAGTGTAATTTAATTGATTTTTTTTGGATATTTAAAGTTGATTACTTAATGGATGTAAAAATAAATTTCTCACTATAAAATACATACATTAAATATTATAAATAACAAGTTTATTTTTTCCAAAGAAAAAATTGGCCTTTTTCTTAGCCTGGAAAGTAAGAACGAGGTCCATCATTATACTCACTTAAGAGTGTTTTTTTAGGCTCGAAGTCAATACAGCAATAATCATCAAAGCATCAAAGCTTATCATATCATTAGCAAAAATTTGAATCAAGATAGAGAAAATAATAACCTTTCCACCCAACAACCCAAAATAATTCCAATTAATTATAAATAAATTTTATTATTATAAATACATTTAATTCCATCTAAAATTATTTATAAGTTCAATTCTTTTTAGAGAAAACTTATAATTTTCGTTAAATTAAAAAATATTATATATACATTCCATTCCAATTTTCAACCATAAAAATAAAAATTACTAAAAAGATTAGTTTTTTTAATAATAAAATAAATAGGTCAAATCTAATATTTAATTAGCTTATTAACACCAATTGAAAAAACATATAAAATATTATATGTGGAGAGATTAGACCAAATCCAAACAATTATGACCTTACTTAAAATTTTCTCATAATTACTTTAAAACATTTATGAAAAAAGATTAAATAAAGTTGGCAAATGCTCTGTTACGAAGGAATTATATATATATACATATTATATATATAATATATAATAGCGCTAATTCAACAATTAAGAGCTCTAGTAATTATTCTAACAATTAATTAATTACTAAAACATTATTGAAAAAAAAGATTTGTATAAGTATAGAAAGAGAATTATTTATATATATAATATATAATATATTTTGTTAATAAGGCTATTCAACAATTTAAAGTCTAGTTAATTATTCTAATCAATTAATTAATTACTTAAATATTATAATAAAGGATTTTAAATAAATTTATGAGAAATGATTATATATATTATATATCGATTAAAAAAAATCATACAATGGAATCTAGTATTAGAATAATGTTGAATTATTTTAGGGATTGATTCTTATCACTATCCATATAATTGATAGGCGAACCAATAAATCAAAAGAAGAAAATTGAATTTAGAATATCGTAGTAAAAGAAATATTTACTTTACTTGATTTTCCCCATCATTGTGGAGAAAGGTTAAAATATTATGTTATCAATTAGTTATTTTATGATTAAATTTCTCATCTCAATTACATTAAGCATTTTGGAAAAGTTTCACAATTCAAGTGGTTAGAACATAATTCTCAATTACCTTAAACATCATGGAAAACTTTTTAATGAAAAGTTAATGAATATCTTCGGAGACGTAAGATAAAATTGGAACAGTATAAAGAAGAGTAATATTGAGCCAAAGATAATAAAATTGGAATGATATAGAGAAGATTAACATAGCCCTAGCTCAAGGATCACATGCACAAATCCAAAAATGGTATTCTCATTTCTTTTCAATGAAGAGTTAATGTACATCTAAAAATCTACTTTAATCATCTTTCTCAATTAATTATACCAAACAATATTAAATGAATGAATATATATAACTAATTATTGGATAATTAAATACTTTCATTTAATTATTTGTGAGTATTTAATTTTATATAATTAATATTTTTTAAATTATTTGGTTAATATTTATTTTTTCTTTTGGGTAGGTAATGTGAGTCCTGATATGAATGACACACATAATTTTTGGCTTGAGTAGCGGCAACTCGGAGGCCTCTAAGTCATCAAAATCACCAGGTGATCACACTTGATCTAGGCCACACTAGCCCTTAGCATGGTTGTATTTGCACCAACAGTAGTTTAACCAATGAAACTTTTTTCACCACAGAGTTGCTTTAACAAACATTTCATTGTTCATTTCAAATCTACTCTATGCCACGGTGGGGGGTAGTTTAATATTTGTTTTTAGTAAATAGTATGTTTTCCTAATAAAAAAAATATAACTGCGTATTTATAATTTATTAATTTTAAATATAAAATATATTAAATTAATAATAAAAATTAATCATATTTCAAAAAGTAATTTGAAACTTGATTAACTAAGACTTTTAAATGATCAAAATACATAATATTTTCATTGTAGTGTTTATAGTGATTGTTCCTAATTGGTTTGGTGGTTGTTTATTATATCTATAAAAAGTAAGGGTTGCACTTAGAGATATTATATTAAATGGTGTTGTGACCCCATGCACACATAAGTGGTTCAAAGCTCACCCTCATGTCCTCCAAATTTCTTTCTACATTTTGAGTGGGCCTAATGGTTAAGAATATGTGTTTCCTCCTTGAAAGTCACATGTTCAAAACCAAATGGGGGTAGAGTCTGTACATGTTGAATGACTAATATTGACACATTGTAACACCCCCAAAACGCTCCCTATATTGTATTTGTATATATTTCTAGGCGAGTGAACCAAGTTGTATTAGATCTACATGTCCATGTGAATACACTTGTTTTGGGGCAGGCCAAAGTGTCTGTGCGATTAAGGTTAGTGAGCCTAATAATGTAATATGTAAATCATACTCATGGTTAATAAAATACACTATTGCTACAGATCAAGTAAGAGATGAGAGATCTGGGGGTAGAACTCTACAAGGGGAAAGATAAGATGGTGGAACCACGACATAGTTCCTAATCCATGGAAATAATATTATATTCTAAAAGTGACTTATGAACATAACCCAAAGTGTGAAGACATGACATAAGTCTAAGTTTAAAAATTGAGAGGGAGGTGGTCCATGTGAATCCCCAAATGATGGGAGTGAGTTGCACATGTGACACTTTGGAATAAATAAACGAGCATAGATCCATCTTCAGTACAGATCTAACATGAGCCGAGAGGGATCAAATTTTTTCACTTAAAAATTTCTTTAAAGTGCAAAATACAATATGTAATTTTTCATTATTTAAATTGTATTTTTGAATGTTATACATAGTATATATAGGAGGAAATAAACATTTTAAACCATAAAAAACTTATTTTTTTCATGATAAAATACATATTTTTTTTTTAAAATAATATATAATATATACCATAATTGCCATTAAAATATTTTTACATGGAACATGTACATCATGACATTTTTTACCAGCCCAATTAAAAAATGGTTTTTTATTTATTAATATATTTTTTAAGTATATTGTTAATATTTACGCATGAGATATTTTGACTTTTAAAAAAATGAGGAAGGGTATATATTCAATATTAATTAGTAAAAAATATTTTATTGGATAATCCACATTGAATTTTTTTTATAGATATACAACATTAAAATACTTTATTAACAAAAAAAATTATATATATAGATATATATGAAGTTGATAAGGACATAAATTACTTAACGTATATCTTCAAATAGTTTATTTAAATACCTGGATGCGGGTGTTAACGTGCATTTAAGTTAAGCCATGTGCAAGCCACGCGGAGAGGACAGTGGGCAGATGCACAAGCGGATTGAAATGGAGTTCAAGTGGGTTGTAATGAATAGCATTCATTGCTATTCAATTCGGCCATTGTCCCAAGGAAACTACGAGGGAATTTACAGGATGGCTGCCAGAACATTCGCCACTGTCCGTGTTTGTGCGCAGGAGGGGAATTGGAGCTCTGAGGCGGAAGGAGGGGAAGGACAGGTAAGGAAAGAGGAGGGAGGCATAGGCGGCAGCAGGCCTTACCTCAAGGTTTAGTTCTGTACAGTGTCGGCATCTGGTTTATGGCATTCTCGGGAGGTAGAGGTGAGGAATGAGCAAAGGTTTCTTTCTGTAGTGGTGCAGCACTGCGGAAGCATTACCTCTCCTGTGAACGAATTCGAAATTCTCAATTTAGAGGTGGGCAGCGGAGCAATTGCTGCGTTGCATAATAGACAGAGCATCCTTCGCATCCCATGGCTCCTCGTCTGCGCGCTACACCTTGCCGTGGACACAACTATGGGTAGAGGGGAAGTACAGGAGGCAGGGGCAGTCAAAGCCCACGACGCATTTCACCCCTTGCTTGTGCTTCGCCCCTTCAATCGGGTCGGAAGAATCAGGCTACACTATCAGCAACACTGTGCAGTCGGCGAAATTTCAATTCAGACGCAGGACTAACAAACCCATCGTCTCGGCTCTCGTTAAGGTTATTTTCTCTGAAGAAGAGGAGGAGGAGGGAAGCTTGAAGGAGGAAATCGAGGAACAGACGCCTTCCCCCTCGGACAACTCCTCGCAGAGGAGGGGAATGGAAGATAGCTCTTACATTCCTTCATCTCAGAGTAGGCTTGAAGATGACAACACTTTTTCTCACTCTGAGGAGCAGGCAGAGGTGCTACAGGAGATAGGAAGCATGAAGGACAAGGACACCATGGACATTGCTCAGCAAAATATTGAGGCTCCACAAGCGATGGACATCACCAGGAAGGCTTCACCCCAGAAGCAAGCCTTGGACAAGGAGCCTGATAACTCCTTTGCTAACATCCTTTACCCCAAACTGCCGCCGGGAATGACACCTGAAGATGTCCAGGACGGGGTGGAGGTCACCTGGGAGTGAGATCCGGACAAGGAAGCCGAGCAATGTTCAAAAAATCTCAAGTAGTCATCTCTGTTCTGAGGGTAAGGTCTTTGGCTCTTGGTCTGGTGGTAATATATATTCTCTGTTCTGTTTATGCGTGTTTTTGAATTGGCAATTTGGGACCGGCTACACCTGTTCGGCGACCATGGTGTAGCATACCGAGGCTGGCGACATTTCCAGAAGAGCAAGCCTATAATCTTTGTATTTTTGACAATGTCTTGAAGTTTTGTAGATTTCCAAGCCTGTAAAAACTTTATCCTCTGCTCTGAAGTGTATTACTGCTGATAGCATTTTGTATAATGTTCCTTACAATCAGTGGAACGGGCTTTTTTGTGAAAAGTTTTGAAAGAGAGTTGCTTACTCACTCTCAGAGGTTAAATCCTCTTGTAATTATTTTTTCAGTTTCTTTAATATAAATAGTTTAGTCTTTGCCCAGTAAAAAAAAAAAAAAAAATAGTTTATTTAAATATCTTGTTGAAATATTTTTGAAAATTATAAGGTTTAAACATGTTACTCACACATTTTTTTACTTCTAATTACTTTACAACATATTCATTTTTTTTAATTATAGGCAACTTTATTTTTCTATTTAGAACATATTTATTTTTATTTTAAAGGGGCACATGTCAACCAGACGAACAGAAAAACTTACAAATTCCCTCATACTCGGATGTAGAATGAGCCTCTCGGCTCAATCATGCATAAAAGATTTATGTTTCCTATCATTCTTTGTTGGGGGTGGGCCGGGGAAGGGGGGCGATGATTCTTGTCATTCAACCACCATTGCTTGTAAGGGGGGCTTGCTTGTTGATCCCCAGTTTGTTTGATGGTTCATTGCTAAAGTGTTACAAGTTTATGCTATAAGCTTGAGGGTAAGTGAGCCTAAATAATTGTTGAACTTTGAGCCTAATAAATTGTTGTGAATTCCTTAATGGAATTATATGGCCAATTCCCCTTACTCATATTCAATAAGGTTGGAGTTAGGAGGGGGAATGCATTGGGTAGAATTGCCCATTGTGAGGTTGAAGAAGTGCATAGAAGACTCATGAGGGAAATTGGAACTCCTAGAGCTTTCACAGTTTTAGACTTCCTAACTCGTCTATACTTGAAACCCAACAAGAGTACTTGCACAACTTGATAGACTACAGGGGAAAAGAAGCAGTGTACTATCTTAGGTTGTGTAGGTGAGGGAATGTAGGACTATTGTTAGGGAGGCTAATAGAGTTTGCACCTAGTGTAGTTCTTGTTTAGTAATGTCTATATAGTTGTAGTTGGTTCTAGGTGGGTCTTTTCCCTTTTGGAGTTATGGTACCAAATCAAGGGTTACTCATTACTAACAGTTTAAGAGAAATGTGGTCTATAGTTGGGTGGAACATCTAAGATCCACAGGTCATCGATGGAAAATTACAACAATAAGTGTCATCAATTGTGATATTTTATGTTTAATGTTGTGTATTTTCTTTTGTGTACATATTATTAAATATTGTGTGTATTTATAGATACTTGTAAGGCCATTATGAACATATTAATTGATGTATAACAAAAAAAATTGCATGGGAAAATCATGAGAGTGTTGATTTCTCGTGGATTGAGCATAGTTGATGGCCCTTTTGGTTGATATTGTATTGGGCTTGATATGTTGTGTGAAATAATTGTGTGTGTTGTGGGAGGGGGGG
>APFE031575766.1:0-14110 GCA_000404065.3 Pinus taeda | reverse complement strand
TATTATTATTACTCTTATATTACCTAAAAATTAATAATATTGTTAATAAATTAATTATATTCATGGAAACACGTAAAATTAGGTCCAACTACATTTAAAAGAAAATTAACTACTTAGAATAATGACCTCGGTAAATTTTTAATATTATTGTTTTAATATTATTATTATTTAACACTATTATTATTAATATTTTATTTATTTCATAATAATAATAGTATTAATAAATAATGGAAATGAGAAAAATAAGGTCCAAATAAATAAATAAATACATAACTACTATTACAGAGACAATCATTTAATAATTAAAATAAAACTAATAACTTGAGGTTGTTAGAGTAAATTAATTAATAATATTTTAATATTATTAATATATTGTTATATCTATGGGAATAAGAAAAATTAGGTAAAAAAAGGGAATTTGTTTATTTATCCAAAAAGTATACTAACACTAGGTTGCTACAAATAATGGATATAAAGATGTTATTATTATTTCCAGTTTTTTATTATGGAATTAACTAACCCAGGTAAGTAAATAAACTAAACTTTCTAATCACACTGCTAGGTTGTCAGTAATATATTATGTAGATATATATGTATATTCATATGTTAAGGTGAAAATTAAGATTACTAATTTTTAATGGTGAGAAAGTTGCTCATTTAAAACATTGATTAATATTGATATTATGAGTTTGTTAAGGTGAAAAAATAATTTAACGGTTATTTTTTATAAAAAGGAAAGTGTCTTCTCACTTTCCTTTTTATAAAAAAATAACCGTTAAATTATTTTTTCACCTTAACAAACTCATAATATCAATATTAATCAATGTTTTAAATGAGCAACTTTCTCACCATTAAAAATTAGTAATCTTAAGTTTCACCTTAACATATGAATATACATATATATCTACATAATATATTACTAACAACCTAGCAGTGTGATTACAAAGTTTAGTTTATTTACTTACCTGGGTTAGTTAATTCCATAATAAAAAACTGGAAATAATAATAACATCTTTATATCCATTATTTGTAGCAACCTATTGTTAGTATATTTTTTGAATAAATAAACAATTTGTTGGCACTAGTTCCCTTTTTTTGTACCTAATTTTTCTTATTCCCATAGATATAACAATATATTAATAATATTGAAAAGATTATTAATTAATTTACTCTAACAACCTTAAGTTATTAGTTTTATTTTAATTATTAAATGATTGACTCTGTAATAGTAGTTATTTATTTATTTATTTGGACCTTATTTTTCTCATTTCCATTATTTATTAATACTATTATTATTATGAAATAAATAACTTTATAATATGTGTTTAAATTAATATATATTAAACAATAATATTAAAATTTACTGAGGGGCATTATTCGTAAGTAGTTTTTTCTTAATGTAGTGGGACTATTTTAACGTGTTTCCTGAATAATTTATATTCTATTATTATATATTATTTAATTATATATATATATTATATATTATATATATTCTATCTTAATATAAGAACAATATTATTAATTTTTAGGTAATATAAGAGTAATAATAATAATTAAATGAATAAATAAATTAAATTAAAATTTGGCCTAGGTCCTAGAGTCGTTTTTAGCCGTTGGAGTCTCTGCTCAGTCTATTTAATCAGGTGTTGCTGGATCTGTTTCTTCAACTTGTCCTGACGATGAACCACACTAGTTGGTTCGAAACGCGTCGACAAATGTCTTTCTATATGTGATTTGCGCCGAAGCTCTTCTTATAATGAAACTGACTTGTCAATATCTAAAACAATTTATCCAAATTTACATTTACATTAGTTTGTTGTCAATTACCAACAAACTCCACCTTGACAACAATTTTCCTAATCCCTTGTCCATGCCCATTCATCATCTTTTATGCAAGCCAAGAGAAGCTAAACACCATCGCAGCTTCTCTACTATAACTGGCTTTGTGAATATGTTTGCACAATTCTTTTGTTCATGGACCTTTTGAAGAGCTACTCTTCCACCATCGATCGCATGTCTCAGAAAATTATACCTTACATCAATGTGCTTGATTTTGTTGTGATAAGCAGGATTTGTAGCCAAGTGAATAGCACTTTGACTGTCACAAAGTACATTCACTTTCTCCTACGTCCTTCCAATCTCATCAAGCAGACCCTTTAACCAGATTGCTTCTTTACTGGCATCTGAAGCAGCTATATATTCTACTTCGGTAGTGGACAATGCAACTGTTTCTTAAAACTTTGACATCCAACTAATTGCTCCACCTACAAGAGTAAAGACATAACCTGTAGTAGATATTCTTTTGTCCAAATCACTTGCATAATCGGAATCTACATATCCACAGATTGATCCTTCACTATCATTAAAGATGATGTAATGATCACTTGTGCCTCTTAGATATCGAAGCACCCATTTCACTGCTCGCCAATGTTCTTCACCTGGATTTTCCATGAACCTGCTGACAACTCCAACTGCATGTGAAATGTCAAGTCTTGTAGATACCATCACATACATTAAGTTGCCTACAACATTTGCATATGGTACATGAGACATATACTACTTTTCTTCATTAGTTCTAGGACTCAAAACTGAAGAAAGCTTAAAATGGGAAGCTAATGGAACATTAACAGGTTTCACATTGTTCATAATGAACTTTTCAAGTACTTTCTCCACATACTTCTGCTGTAATAACCAAAGATTACCATTTTTTCTGTCTCTGTGTATCTCCATGCCCAAGATATGTTTTGGTGCTCCAAGATCCTTCATATCAAATGTCCTAGAGAGCTGATCCTTTAACATGTTGATCTCTTCCATGCTTTTTCTTTCAATAAGCATATCATCAACATACAAAGCTAAGATAATGAATATGTCATTGAAACTTTTGAAGTATACAAAATGATCATACTCACTTCTAATAAAGTTCTGGCTCACCATGAAGGCGTCAAACTTCTTGTACCATTGTTTGGGAGACTACCTCATACCATACAATGATTTCCTGAGCTTGCAAACTAATCTTCTGCTGTGACCTTATACAAAACCTTCTGGTTGTTCCATATATAACTCTTCATTCAAATCACCATGAAGAAAAGATGTTTTAACATCTAATTGTTCTAACTCAATCTTAAGTAATGCAGTTAGCGCCAACATAGTATGAATAGAAACAAGTTTTACAACTGGTGAAAAAATCTCATGAAAGTTGATACCTTCAACTGGAGAATACCCTTTTGCTACCATTTTCACCTTATACCTTTCGATACTTCCATCAAATTTCCATTTTAGTTTGAAGACCCATTTGCATCCAACAAAACTTCTCCCTTCAAGAAGTTCTACAAGATCCAAGGTGGTGTTCTTGGCTAAGGAATCCATTTCTTCTTCCATTATCATTTTCCACTTTTTGCTATCCGTATCATCTACTACTTCCTGATAACAAGAAGGTTCCCCATATTCAGAAATCAAATAAAAAATATGAATTTCATACCTTTTGGGAGTTTTTATTTCCCTTGTAGACCTTCTTAGAGTGACTAGTTGTTGAACTAGTTCAGAAACTTGAACTGGTTCAGAAACTTCAACAACTTCCTTTGTATCTTCAACAACTTTTTCTCCAGAAGCCTCTTCTTCCTTTTGACTGTCACCAAAAATTATAGCCTCCAACTGAACTTGTTGATTTGGCGATACCTGTTCCTATTCAATTCTTTCAACATTTTATTTTAAAAGAGAAGATTCATCAAATGTTACATCTCTACTAATGATTATCTTCTGCAATGTAGGATCCCACAACCTGTATCCTTTCACTACATAGTCATACCCAACAAAGACATAACATTTCAATTTTGGATCTAATTTTGAACATTGATTTTTAGGAATAAGAGAATAAGCATCACAGCGAAATATCCTTAAATGTGAATAATCACAAGACTGACCTGACCAAACTTCTTCAGGAATTTTACAATTAATTGCTACTGAAGGTGATCTGTTAACTAAATAACAAGCAGTGGATATTACTTCTACCCACAACTCCTTTTGCAAGTTAGCATTGTTGATCATGCTTCTGGCTCTTTCAATAAGAGTCTGATTCATATGTTCAGCAACACCATTTTGCTGAGGAGTATAAATAGCAGTTTTGTGTCTAACAATTCCTTCATCCTTACAATATTTTTCAAATTCTATTGAAGTGAATTCACCACCATGGTCAGTTCTTAAACATCTAATTGATTTTCCTATTCTTTTCTCTACCATTGCTTGAAATTGTTTAAAGATATTAAATACATCAACTTTCTTTTTCAGCATAAACACCCAAACTTTATGAGAGAAATCATCAATAAATTTTAAAAAATATAGAGCACCTCCATATGATACAACAGGAGATGGTACCCACAGAGAAAAATGAATATAGTCTAAAATATCTCTACTATTATGATTTCCAGTTTTAAATCTCTGTTTACATTGTTTTCCATAGACATAATGTTTACAGAAATCCAACTTCAAAGATTTCAGATCGGGAAGAGATTTATGTTTCATCAGTATCTGAAGACCTTTCTCGCTCATGTGACCCAATCGCTGATGCCATAGGTGAGTACCTGCTTCTTCTTTTTCTGACACAATCGTTGCTTCACTGATCTGAGTACTTCCTTTGAGTCTATAAACATTTCCAACCTTTTTTTCTTTCATAACATCTAGGGTGCCTTTAGAGACTTTCAGCACTCCATTCTGACCTGTAAACTTATAACCATCCGAATCCAACACTCCCAAAGAAATCAAAATTTTCTTCAATTCAGGTACATGTCTAACACTAGTTAATGTTCTAACTGTATTATCATACATTTTAATCATGATATTTCCCATCCTAATAGTCTGACATGATACATTATTACCCATAAACAAAACTATCATTTACATGTTCATATGAAGTAAACCAATTTCTGTGTGGACACATGTGATGAGAAGCACCACAGTCTAACAACCATCTTTCTAAACCCTGAGAGACATTACATATAGGTGAAGTTTCATCTATCATACATAATTCTTCAGTAGATAAAACTTTGTCTATCATACCTGAATCAACCTGATTTTCTTCCTTCTTCGGGTTATCAGACTCTTATCATTTCCAACAGTCTTTCTTCAGGTGTCCAATTTTATTGCAGTGCCAACATTTTGCCTTACACTTCTTTCCCTTTGATTTAGATCTGGAAGACCCCCTTGTTTTTTCTCCTCTTTCCTTTGACCATCCTCTAACTATCATGGTTTCTGATGCACCTGTTTTAGCACTGGATTTCCTTCATACTTCTTTAGACAAGAGAGCTCGCACAACTGATTCAAATTTCAAAGAATCAGCGGTGCTCAAATTGATTGAAGTTACAAAGTGATCCCATGGCTCGGGAAAAGAACACAACAACGTTATAGCTTTGTCTTCTTCCTAAATTTTAACTTCCAAATTTTCTAATTGGCATATAAGTGTATTAAAAACATTCAAATGTTCTGCAACTTTTGAACCCTTCTTCATTTGAAGACTGTATAGTTGTCTTTTCAAATAAATTCTATTGGTTAACAACTTTGTCATATATAGTTTTTCCAGTTTTTCCCATAAACCTGAAGCTGTACTCTCTTCAACAATGCTGAAGAGAACTTCATCCACCAGGCATAACCTAATGGTACTGAGAGCTCGAACATCCAATTCCTCCCAGTCTGAATCTTTCATGCTAGCAGGTTTCTTATTTTCCCCGTCCAAAGCTTTGTGCAACCCTTGTTGCACCAGCGAATCCCTAACTTTTAGTTTCCATGGAGCAAAGTTTCTCTTTCCAGTGAATTTCTCCACCTCGAACTTTGCATTCGACATCTTGGCCATTTCTTTCCTCCTAGGGTTTCAGTCTTTCAACTAGGTTTTATTTTTGGTTTCCCTTTCTTCAAAAAACTTTTTGGATTATGTTATTTGAAAAAAAATTCCCCCTTTTTTCAAACAGAGAAAACCTTCAACAGATTTTGAAAAAAAACTTGTTTTTCTTTCCTTCAAATTAATGAAAAACCCTTTGTTTTTCTTTCGTTCAAATTTTAATGAAAAACCCTTTGTTTTTATTTCCTTCAAATTTTAACAAATTTTTGAAAAAAAATTCGTGGAAAAATTTCTTTCAAATTATTTAAAAAAAATTACCCAGATCTTCCACAGAGGCAAAACCTTCTTCCTAAATCGCTGCAACGACAAAGTCTCTATGAAGAAATGATGTTCCCTTCACATGCAAGTGACCTTCTTGGACGGAAACAGTTCTGGTACGGGTGTTTCTTACACACAACTCCTCGACCTCAACCACACAGAGGCACACATGGTCATCCTCTTCCAGCAACGACGCAGGAGTGGTCTTCACACACAAATAGATCCTTGCATATCGTTCCACACTCCTCCTCTTTGCAAACCATTTCACGCTTCCACTCTCAGCCTTTGGTAGACATAAAACATTCCACGTAGAAATCATAGTGGTATTTACACACAGAGAAGGTAGGTTCTGGTCTTTAACACGTGCCTCCTCCTCAGCCTTTGGCAGACAAAAAACATTCCATGTAGAGACACCACACAGAGTGGGCAGACAATGGCGGTGGTCTCACAACACATAGGTTCTGGGATGCAGAGGATTCTGAATGGGAAGCAACAGTGGTCCACGCAGAGAATTCTTTTCTTTAACACCAGCAACCGTTCCACCGAAACAAATGCAGCTTTCAAAAAATAATTATAAAGTGGAAACACCACCAAAAAAATAATCACGCAGGACTCAACTCAACTCATTTAGCTCTGATACCATTTTTTAGTTAATGGAGGTTACAAAAACAAGAAAGAAATGAAACCGACAACAACCATACAATTAATAACTCAGGGTTTACGTGGTAAAACCTTGACAGAGTGTCAAGGAAACATCCACGGGGCAAGGGATTGGAATATCTATTCAATCAAAGAAATGATTCTCCGTTACAATAGTTCGGGCATTCATTAGTTTTATATAAGCCTCCTTAGTTACATAACTGCTAATTCGGTATGAAAATGACTTGTTAATAACTAAAACAATTTATCCAAATTTACATTTACATTAATTTGTTGTCAATTACCAACAAGATGCTATGGAGGCAAGAGTTCGTTTCCAGAAAAATGTTACCTTAGAGTACACGGACAACATCGTGAACTACCGAGCTTGGCATCAGTTTCTATTGTTAAACACCGTGAGAATGTCGAAGAGTTGGTCTTCCAACAGTGGTTTGAGTCATAGTGATGTCTTGCATGGCTTGCTCAAGCCATTATGTCTCACATGGGTACATGTGCATTGTAATGTAACATCTTGTCATGTGTAAGTTCAATTGTCGATAGTTGGATGTAACAATCATAGGGTAGATGAAGATCCATGAGGGTAGACAAACTGTCACAAAGGGGAATGTCAAGGGCCACCCCACCCTTTGCGATATATAGTGCCTCATAACTCATTGTAGAGGCTTTTGGTCAGCTAAGCTTCCGATAGGACTATATTAGAGAGAGATTGGGCAGTATTGTAACGAGCCTTGGCTTCTACACTGCGTAGAGATAGTATATCTCTTTGGAGGAGCAGGTGGTTATGGCTGTAATGTTCCGCTTTCGAAACTAGTGGATGAACATGGATGTATTGTATGATTGGATCTTACACTTCTTAATATAACAGAGCTAGCACATTTCATGCATATGTTGTATTGTATTTAACCTATCTTGAGTACTCTAAATGATATATGTATCTATTTGCTTGCACGTGCATGTGTAGCTATTTTTTGTATAGGTATGTATGAATCTTTCTAAAATGTGTTATTGGTTTAACAATCACTTTGGATTTCCAGCTTACTTGCCTTCCATGTTGTGATGCATATTTGCTCATGTGTTCCCTTCTTAACTCTGTGCTATCATAGGTTTCCAAGGGGCACACTCACCTCATCCTCCGTGTATTAGAACTGCTCATGCACCTTCCTTGACTTACTGCATGTGTCACACCCTTGCTACCAACATGGACATGTTAGTTGCATCTGTGTGAAACTGCAATCAAGGCATTACCGTATGACCCACTGCTAGGAATCCTACACCAAATGGTCTGAGGTCTAATTGGGACCTCTTACCTGGGAGATCCCCTGACATGTTGGCGGGTCTAGCACTTTCAACACTATGCTAGTGGATTTAACTTGATTCATAGTCTTATTTAGGGACCACTAGGCCATGTGTTTGTTATTTTAGAGATCCACCTCACACAGCTTTGAATCCATTTGGAAATCCAACTCAATCGAAGTATGAGAACCCATCTCATTAAGGCTATTCAGAAATGGAATGGCTAGGCTGAAAACATTGTCACACCTATAAAATCCCATGCCATGATAAAAAATAACCACATGCAATACCATGCATGCCAAATCCAGCTAGGAATTCACACATGCAAATCAATACCTTCGAAGAATCCTAATGTAGTTGCTTGATCCCGCTCTTCCTTGCTTTCTCCTTCCTTCTTCTTTCCTTCGTTTTCCTTTCTTGATCCAATGCTAAAGTGCTCCAAGAAAACTCTAAGTGTCTGTTGTAGTGGCTACAACCACCCTCCAAAATTTTGGCTCGCATGCAAATTTCAAAGCCTTCCTTGGATCTTGCAATCGATCATCCTTGGTCACTTGCTGGTAAGCTTATGATCTCAAGCTTCCCCTCGATGTTAAGAGTTGTTCGTGTTCTCATATTTATGTAGCATGTGTCACATTTGGGCATAAGGGTTGTTGTTTGGCATGCAAAGGGAATCTTGTTTTTCTTCAAGGGAATTATGTGCGAATGAGTTGTTATCATCACATAGACATGTTTCAAACTCACTTCACACACTCTTGTCACGAAGGTTGTTGCATCAATCAAAGTATGTCTTATACATTTTGGATGGCCTATGTTGTGTCATTAAGTGTCTGTGTGTGATCACAATCGAGTCCTATCACTATTTACATATGTGTCACTGATCTCACACTTAGCCATTTCCCAAGAAACGTAGCCTCATCCAGCGTCCTGGAACTATGCACTTTTCTTCTGCAACCAACAAGCTTCCTCCCTTATATGTTGAAACCCCATAGTGCGCAGAGACCCCAACATCCCTTGGCATCCAAAACTATGAAATTGTTTCCTCCAGTGTCCTTCCCCAGCCAGAACACATTGTCATAAGAAATTGTGTAGTATTGTCCCTCAACTGCTCAGTCTTCCTTGCATCGAGAAACTACGCAGTATTGTCTCTCAGCAACCTGGGTTGCACTACACTAGGAAATTGCACAGAGATGTCCTCCTAGGACCCCCATCCTGTAGCAGTGTCTTATGCCTCAAAAATGTGTAGTGTTGTCCAGGCTACTCTATCTATCTTAAATTCAAAAACTACACAAATGGGCCTCCCATGGCCTCATCCCAGCAAACCCTAAAACCGTGTTGATCCATCACTCAGTGACTACAAGAAAATGTGACATGTTGAAATCACTCCCAAGGAGTTGAGGAGAAGGACCAAGAGACCAAGTAATAGAAAATATAAAAACCACATGCAAACTCTGTCGGATGCATGATCATCTCGAGGGTAAGTATGGTAAGTAAAAAACATATTTCGAAGTACACCTCTTAGCTGAGTTTGCAGGACTGCTTGTCTTTGTCATATCATCATGTCCTCATTAACATGCATGTGCGAAAACACAAAAAGTAATTTCTTGTTCTTCCTCTACATGTCTTGCTTCCTTTTTTCTTGTTTGACCAACTGTTGTCTTCAGCATGTTCATTGCCATGTCATGCTTGCGGCCTTTTTCTGGTGATGTTGAAGGTTTGTGTTTGAATTGTGTTTGTTGTGTAAACATATATCACACTCACACATGATGTTGTAAGCACTGTCACGCATGTGCCGTCACGGTCATCCGAACATCTATCCGAAGTGTCGCACTTGTCACTCTCACCATCAGGCAGTCCCATAGTTAGTCACACTAAGCATATGTTGTCTTGTGGTTTTGGGTGTTTTGTCATCGAGTCATGTTGAGTGTGTGTTCGCAAGGTCATGTATACATGAGTTCACTTTCTCACACTCTTGGCCATTTTTCCAAAAATCTGTCGACTGGATGACCCTCCATCAGTAGGACCTCCACTGAGCTGCACAATGCAGTCTTAGCCCTCAGTGACCAAGCACTGTTTCTCAACACTGTTCAGATCTTGAGGTTTCCTTCCAAGCAACCTTCACTACATAATCCTAGAATAAACCTATCCAAGAAGCTATCTCAGTCTGCGCTACTCACAAGCCTATCCATCAAGCCTCCCGCTGGTCAACCGGAGAATTTGGCTTGGGCAGTGACCCAAGGTTGCACTCCAAAAAATTACGCAGAAGCTGTCAGCATGCCTTCCTCCGCTGACTGAAGAAATTTCACAGACATAAGGGACAGGCACCCGTTACTTGTCACTGCACTGTCTCTAAAAACTACGTAGTTTTGTCAGTCACTCCCCCTACCATCTGGCCTGCTCTTCCTCCTGAAAATTGCGCAGTTTTCTTGGAATTTCCACCAATTGTAAAACACCCCACTCAACCCAGAAAATACGAAAGCATGTCCTACATGACTACCTCCTAGACTTGTTCACTTTTGGCCAACAATCTCTTGTAGCTTGCCCCTAGCCTCATCTGAAAATCTGCACAATTTTCACTACCAGTGCCCCCTGCTGCCCGCACTGCCTTTCTAGAAAAATTGTGCAGTTATGCCTCACAACTAAGCCAGATTCCGTAGAATGTCATTGCTATCTCAGATTTCTTAACCTAGCTTCTCAGTGACCTCTGTTCAATTTTTCTCTCCAGTGTCCTAGAGCCTCACATCTTGACTTGAAATGTGCATTGCATAGTTTCAAAACCTTGTCCTCTCTCCTGGTCACCTGCACCCGAAAGAGAAAGATGATGCATCATGGTAGACTAGGGGATTTTTTGATTTGATGTCATATCACCATGAGTGATTGTAGAAACATGTACATGGATGAGACATTACGCGATGGATGATGGGATGAACAAGGAGAACATGATATAAGACTTGCTCGTGGTTGGATGAACACGTGAAGCATACCAAGTAATAAGTGAAGGAGACACATGCACATGAATGAACTATCAATAAAACAAAAATATCATTGAAGAATCCACACACTTTTCCATGCAGACGTGAAGATATGGTACACCACGGGCACACTCATCACTCAACAACACATCCAACATATGCATACTAGTAGTGTCATGTCAAGTTGTGTCATGAATTGCCTCAGCAACATCACTATGTTGGGTCATAACTCTGTAATCAATGTAATGTAACATGGAAGTCAAAGATATCCACAGATGAAGTCAAACAATCATGTAAGTGGAACAGTCATGAGGGAAGTCGAACAGACACAAGGGTCAGTTTCACCCTTGGCTATATATGCCCCTCATTTGTACATGCAAAAGACTTTCCACTTTGGCTCCTCCCACATAGCCTTGAGAGTCTATAGTCTTTTGTTTGAGGAGCGAGTAGTGGCTCCAACGCCCTGCTATTGGGGTAGTTATGTATTGTGTACGGATGTGTCTTGGAACTTTTTCTTAATTCAAGAGCCTATTAACATGCCAACAAATTTTCACACATGTATTGTATTCATTTGTAAGACTATTCTTTGGATGCTTGTAATGCATGTTGCTTTAACTTGTACTAAGATAGTTGAACTATTTCGGTTGTTTTAGTGCATATGCTATTGAAAATGTGTTGTACCATTTGTTCTCATTGTCTCACCCATGTGTGCTACTCTGCTGGACACTCGAAAAACTCATTCTTGTAAACTTGTTATAACAATCATCGCACTCGTGTGGACTATTCAGCTTGGTGTTGTACGTGCTATCTATTCACCTTGTGTTTGTGGCTGCCACATCCATGTGGACTACTCCATCGAAATCTGTGGAAATACTGCTATGTTGTGTGTCTCTAACTAATTTGGGACTATTCCCTTTCGAATTGAGACTCACTTTCACCCTCTCCCTCTGTAATGAAAGAACTTTGACACAAGCGACATTAAGCACTCACTAGGCACACGAACCTCGTTTTTTGAAGTTTAAGTATACCACTCTCATATGCTGACAAGCAAGAGCCAAGGCATATCTTTAAGATAATGGAAATTGAGCCATCACCATCATACTAGATGGGACTCCTACACCAAACGGTATGAGGTCTAGTTGGGACTTCATACCGGGGAGATCCCCTAAATGTTGGCAGGTCCAGCACTGTCAATAGTGTCCAAGAGTGAGAGAGAGAGAGAGAGAATAGAAGATAGCTCCACCAAAACCTGTCAAATCTTACACTGACCAAGCCTACTCATTGATCCTCAGAAGCATTTTTATGAATGACGCCTCTATTTTATTCAATTTCCATTATTTTCCTTCAATTTCCTCCTCACATGCAATTTGTGACCTTTCACCTTCCTTTTCTCCTAATTTCCATTATTTTCATAAATAAATGTTCTAAAATGCCACTTTCTCTTTCCAAAGGCTCCCCATTACCTTCTCTAATTTCCTTAGCCACAATAAACCGAATAGAAACCCACCAAGATGTTTTTCCCAACATTAAGCTTGGAATACGTGTCCCATGACCGTGGTCTTATATATTTTAGATGGATTTTTAACGAAGGTTGTTATAGGTTTTAGTGCATTTTTTTTACAATTGGGATGAGCAACCTAGCATTAAATCTGGCTCTATTGTACATTTTTTAAAGCATCCTATTTTTCTTGTTATTTTTCATCATTTTTCTCGCTAGATTTTTATCCTTTTTTACACCAAATTAGGCATCACTTTTAATGTCAAATTTTGCACCAATATTTGCATCTGATTTTATGATAAATTTTTCTTCTAGTTTTGTGCCATTTTTTGCATCTATTTTTCATCATTTTTTTGCTTCCTATTTTGTGTCATTCTTTGCTTCCATTTTTTCACCATCATTTGCGTCCAAGTTATCATTTTGTTTTGCATCCATTTTGTGGTGATTTTTGCATCTAGTCTTATGTCAAGTTTTTCATCTAATCTTACACTAGTTTTATCTTCTAATTTTGCACCGATTTTTGCATCTAGTTTTGCACCATATGTTGAATTTGATTTCGCACCAAATTTTGCATTCATTTTTGTGCCCATTTTTTCATCTTTTTTTGGACCATTTTTTACGTTTGATTTGTCTCCCAACATAGTTACCAATGAAACAAAAACTATTACCTCAAAATGGGTACTCGAGTCCAAAAACCCCAAAAGAACATGAAAAAGCAACCCAAAAATGAAAATTGTTTATGCGAGAATGATGTTTTTTTTAGGGTAAATTTTCAACACTTTTTTTTAAATGGAAGTAAAAACCATTTTTTTTGAAAAATGGATGAAAAAAACACCCTAATTTTTTTTTGTTTATTCTCGAATAAAAAAAATAAATTGGGTTACAATTTTGACATTTTTTAGTAATGGAGTTAAAGAGAAAATATCAAGACTTTGAAAAACTGTAAAATTCCAACAATTCTCAGACATGATGTTAAAGATAAAATATCATGTCTCGAATCTTAATAATTCCAACTATTTCCATCCATGTTGTTAAAGATAAAATATCTTGACTCTAAAAAACTTTGAAATTGTAATTGTTTTCGACCATAGCATTAAAGATAAAATATCATGAGTTAGAAAACATTAAAATCTTGACAATTTTTCAACCATGCAATTAAAACCAAAGATTATGACTACAAAAAATTCTCAAGTTTTCAAAATATTTCAAGCATAATATAATGAAAAAATTTTATGACAAAAAACTTTAAAAATGAACACCCAAGAGTAATTTATTTTTTAAATGCTAAATATATAGCGATTATAAAATCTTAGCTTAAAACAACTCGATACTTTGCAACAAAAATTTATAAATCAACCATCAAATTGACACATGGTGTAGGTGAACTTGACCCGTTGTAATGAAAACTTAAAGACAAACCATGAAATTGATACATTGTGGGGGCAGACTCGATTCAATATAATGAAAATTTTAAAATCAACTATCAAATTGTCTATAATGAGATCGGATTGTTAGATGAGCATCGACACAAACCCTGTTGAAAAA
>APFE031575752.1:0-16801 GCA_000404065.3 Pinus taeda | reverse complement strand
GTAAATAAATATTTTCATTTCAACCCTGGATCTGTGGGTTTAAGCATCTATCGAGGCGCAACAGATTTTGAATACCAATGTTGTTGTGATATCCCTTGGCTTAATGATTTTGTAATTAAATGTGCATAAATTTATTCCTATTTAAAGTGAAATACATTAGAAAACTTTAATTATCAACAAAATTTAATGTTGATAATAACTTATGTAAAGTTGTAATTAGATGTTTTTATTTTGTGAATAAAGAAAAATCTGGAAAATTAATTGTTGAGTAGAAATGGTTGAAAGAAAAGAAACCTGCATTTATTGTGGAAGTGTTATTACCCATTAAGAATTCTTAGGCATATAATCTGAATGATTATATTTAATTGGGGAATTATGATATTGATCAATTAATGAGCAGAAAACTACCTGCCACCTGTTGGTGAGGTGGAGGCAACTATTAACCACCAAAAAAGTGGTAGTTGAATGGGAATTAAAAAAATATATTTTCTTTTGGTTTTTTCTCATTATTCTGAGATCATAAGGGACTAAAGAGAAGCAAAGAAAATAAGACAAGAATATAGTTGCAAGCCTGAATTTGCTCTGGTGAACACTAGCTGGTTGTTCTGTCAAGGTTGGGAGGAGCCAAGTACTTGACTTTTAATTTTCAGAAATATATTGTTCCAAGTCAATATCTTTGCCCATAGTATTCTCTTTGATATTGAAAAGGAAAATTTGATATATTACTTTTTCTTTAACATACATGTATACGATGATTTTTTTGTACTCTATTTTACTATGAGTTAATATCGATAATGTTTTTACTTGTGAAATCAAAGATAATGTTTTTACTTGTGAAATCAAAGATAAGTATTGAAAAGGAACCTGTTTTTTGTTAACTAAAGATTATATTGATGGACAAGAATATTTGTAGAAGCAGTAGTATTCTTAAAGGAAATTTGTACAAAAATGAAAAATAGAATATTGTTGAAAATAGAAGACATTTAGATGTGTATTTTGTGCATTTTATTTATTATTTGCAAGCTAATATATGTAGTGAGTAAGATGTATCTCTCTTTTTCTGAGTTAGTTAACTCTATAACAGAGATGTTACAGAGTGTTCAAGTGGAAATGAGATAGTAAAGGTAATCAAGATATAAATATCATAAAATATTATCTGAGAGGAAAATAGTTGAAAAATGCATCTAATATGTATATATAATATATGATTAGCCACTTGGAGAAAGAAAATAAAATAAAATAAAAATTTCTATTATTTATATGAAAAATACTTTTTTATAAAATTAGACAGTATCAAACAGTACTTAAAACCTTAGGCTAAACCTAGGTTCAGAAGAAGTCCACTGGAAGAATAAATCGAATTAGGGTAAATCCTAATATATCCAAAGAGTAACTAGAATACATAACAAATTGAGAAGGATATAAAATTATGAACTTAAATTAAAAATATCGAGTTGAAGGCTCATAAACAATGTATAAATGGTAATAAGGGTTTATAATAAACCCTTAAACAAAGAGAGAAAGATAAAGATAGTTGTATACAATAGCATGGATTTTCCTCTAAAAAAAACCCAATGAAAAGGAGTAAATTTAAATAACAGCCCATAATTTCTACAAGAGGGATATTGTAGAATTAGATAAACTGCTACAAGAAGCATGAACACAGGACCCGGGAAGAAGACTTCGACCTAGTAAAACAAACTGGGTGAGTTGAATTTGTATTTTTCCAACCAAAGAAGCCTCATAAGAATATATTGTAGTTGAGTGAATTATAGTACATGTGAGACAGAATATCACAGAATTAGTAGGGTGAATATACATATACAAAAAGGATTAGAGAAAATGGAAGAATTAATTGTAATAATTCAAATAGAATTTTACATGTGAATGGACGAAGGAAAAACATTGATATGTCACAGGCTACGAAAAAAGAAAAAGAAAAAATGCATTAAATAAGTGAAATCAAAATATCGATATATTTTTTAATAGAGTTTACAATAGGTAAAGGTATCGTGGAAAACAACAACTAGGGTATAATTTAGAATATATATTCATAAATCATAATTAGAAAAACAAGCCTCGGTCATGCCAAACAAAAATACCATACAGTGGTCAATCACAACTGTATTATATAGTGACCTAATCATTAGATTCCAAACCATTTGGATATAGGGTGTCTAACCATAGCAATGAATAAAGAGGAAAAGGGAAAATTACACTTTTCTATAATTTTGTAGGAGAAATGGTAAACAATTTTTACATAAATGCCAAGATAAGGGATTACAATTATTGCAAACCCCGTCACAAAAACTTGTAACAAACCAAAAATGCATTCAAGGGAATGGACAAGAAGGGGCTAACAATTTCCAATTAAATTAGCCATAAGAAAGGATTTGTTATAATCTTTATAATCATAACATAAAAGTTATAAATATTAATAGCAACTTCTGTGTTAAAAAAAAAATTGAAATCCTAAACCAAAAACCTACAGAAGATTTGCTCGATATATGATAGAAGGAGAGCTCGTAAAGACAATGGAACCCATAATGGTTTTCTTTTTTATTTTTAAGGAAAAAACATAGACCAAAACGTTGTATAACACATTACAACCCTCTTCTTAAAATAGACAATATACAAAACAAAACAATTTGCTAATTCTATATAAAGTAAGAGAAGTCAAAATTTAATTCCTTTTTATGCTAGTAGCAGAATGTTGAAGATAATGGAGAATTTCCTAGAATAGGTAGAGTTGGTTCACATAACCTCAGGATAGGAATTAGTTTCTATTTCTAAGGATGTTGTTGTAACTTCCCTAAAACCATGTTTTCTATTTAATGTGTAATGTGCATGAACAATGTAGAGTGTTCTGCAAAGCCAAACTCTCCTGGTTTAGACTCTCTTTCGTAGAGCTAGCCAATGGGTTCTATTTGATTTGATACAAACATTGCCATTTTTATCATGATATCATAGCGTCAGGACTGAGGAACCTGTACGCTGGCTAGTGGGTGTCACTAAACAGGAATCATCACAGTTCTGAGGATTATAACTACGATGAAACCGAAGTCGTCGCAGGTTAAGAGGAGTATCACTACGACGAGTGCATTGTAGCTCCTTCGCACATGTTTTTAATTTGTTCGTCGTAGGTATTTTGTGTATAGCTGTGACGATCGTGAAAATCATAAAAGTTGCGTGGGGAAGCTAAGAATAAGGCTATAGCTGACAACAGAAGGTTGTCTGGAGGCTGTGAAGAAAGCCACCGTGATCTACGGGTGTGCTGCGAGATCAAACAACATTGAAGATCAATGATCTGTCTTTGTCACAAATCTGGGGTATATCTAACATCTTCTTTTACCTGTCAACTTTTTTTTCTAAATCGCCAAGATGAATAACAATATGTTTGAAGCATGCTTGAATGAGCATAACAAGTTTGATGGTTCCAATTATGCAAATTGGAAATTCAAGATGCAAACTCTGCTAGACGTGCAAATTTCTTGGAAGATTGTGAATGGGGATGAGCTGAAGCCCGCAGCTAGATCAGCATTGATCCCAGATTGGGAGAAGCAAGAAGGTAAAGCAAGGACGTTGTTGAAGATGTCAGTGAAACACTGCATCATACCACACATCAGAGAATGTAAGACAACTAACGAGATCTGGGGAATTCTGAAGCAGTTGTATGAGATTAGGAATTCAAATCGTCTTATGTTCCTCAAGAGTAAGATCATATCCCTGAAGATGGAGGAGAATGAAACAATTGCTTCATTCGTAGCAAGGATCAAAGACCTGAAGAACAAATTGGTAGACATTGGCCATACAGTTGACGATACAGATCTTGTAACCATTACAATGAATGGTGTCACTAATGATTACCAAATGTTCATCACTAGGATAAATGCAAGAGATAAGATCCAAATTTGAAGAGCTGACAGGAATACTGATGTAGGAAGAAGAAAGAAGATCGACTCTGAAGCCCCAGAGTGCCGATCTTTCATTGATGGCGAAGAAAAACTTCTTCAAAGGGAAAGGAAGTCCACAACAGCAAAATGGAGCAAACTCACACAAAAGACCGAATCAGACCCAAGGTATGCATCCAAATAGAAACTACTCTAAAACTAAATGTTTTTATTGTAGAAAACTAGGTCATATTGCCAGCGAATGCAGGAAGAAGAAATATCATGAAGAACAGCAGAAGCATAAAAGACATGCAGATCATCTTGCTAATGACAATCATGTGCAGAATTTCAGATTGTTCATGGCAGATCGTGATGAGAATGTTGATGCAGACATCTGGTATGTAGATTCAGGAGTGTCAACACACATGACACGGAACAAGCATTGGTTCGAAGATTTTAAAGAAATCAACAAAGGAGCACAAATTTACCTAGGTGATGATAGAAGTCATCAAATCAAAAGGTGTGGGAAAGTTTCTATCATTCTACCTAATGGTAATATAAAACAAATTTATAATGTTATGTATGTGCGTGTAATAAATAACTTCATTTTTGTATCCATGATTATAGATCAAGATCTGAAAGTTGGATTCTTTAAATCTAACTATTATATTAAAGATCTTCTAGATGGCATGAAGACAATTGCTACAGGAATCCAAACAGGACTGTACAAGTTGGATGTAAGACCTGCACCAGTTCGAGCATTGACAGCAGCGAGCCTGACTACAGAAGAGCTATGGCATTAGAGATTTGGCCACATCAACTACAATGATTTGATGTTACTACAAAAGAAGGAAATGGTAAGAGACCTTCCCATGCTAAAGCAAGTACATAATGATTGTGATGCATGTCCATTAGGAAAAATGCATAGAGAAGAATTCCAAGTTCGAGTAGAAAAGAAACATAGGGATATACTTGAATTAGTGCACACAGACGTTTGTGGACCCAAGCAAACAAAATAATTAAGAGGTGCATTTTATTTTCTACTGTTTATTGATGACTGTACGAAGTTTTCTTGGGTGTATTTCTTAAGTAAAAAGAGTCATACATTCGAATACTTTAAGCAGTTTAAAAATATGATTGAAAGACAAACAGGGGAACAGATAAAAATTCTCTATTCTGATCAAGGGGGAGAATACAGGAAGGATGAGCATATCAAGTATTGTAAAGATCATGGAATTTTGCAGCAATTCACAGTACCCCATACTCCACAGCAGAATGGAGTAACAGAAAGAAAGAAAATAACACTAGTGGAATGTGTTAGAAGTATGTTGAAAGGTAAGAATCTTTCGAATGGTTTTTGGGCTGAAGCAATGAATACTATAGTTTATTTGAAAAATAGGAGTCCTACAAAGAGTCTTGAGTCTAAAACTCCTTATGAAGCATTATATGGATTTAAGCCTATAGTAAAACACTTAAGAATATTTAGATCTAAAGCATTTGCCCACATTCCAAAGGAAGATAGAAGAAAATTAGATTCAAAAGCCATCAGATGTACCTTTATAGCGTATTATTCACAATATAAAGCTTACAGATTATTTAATCCCTCTACTCACAAGATTTTTGTTAGTAGAGATGTCAAATTCCATGAGTAGGATCATGAAGAATTTGATGAGCACAATGAGGAATGGGACATTCCGTACTTGGTGGAAGAAGAAGCAGAGAACAATCAGGGTCAGCAACAGACAAAGGCAGAGGATGAACAGCAACAACAGCAGGAAGAAAAAGAAAATGATGATCCAATAAGGTTTGAAGCCACCCCACCACTCAGGAAATCAGGTAGGAAAGCTCAAATGCCTGCAAGATATAGGGAAAAATATTTTATAACTAGTATGATGAATGTGGTTGAACCTTCTAGTTATAAAGAAGCAAATGAATGTAGTGAATGGAAAACAATCATGGAACAGGAATATGATTCAATAATCAGAATAACACTTGGGAATTGGTTGAACTTCCTAGAGGAAAACAAACCATAGGTTGTAAATGGTTATATAAACTGAAGATTAATGCAGATGGAACCATAGAAAAACTAAAAGCTATGTTCGTAGCAAAGGGGTACTCACAAAAAGAAGGGATAGACTATGAAGAAACCTTCGCCCATGTAGCTAAATTGAACACTATTAGAATGTTAATCGCTTTAGCTACTAAGAAACATTGGATGATGCATCAACTAGATGTAAAGTCTACATTTTTTAATGGAGAACTAAAAGAAGAGGTTTATCTAGAGAAACCGGAAGGGTTTTTCCAGAAAGGAAAAGAAGATTTAGTCTATAGATTGAAGAAAGCACTTTATGGACTAAAACAAGCTCCTAGGTCTTGGTATGAAAAGATTGATTCATTTTTTCTGCAAGCTGGCTATAATAGAAGTAAAAATGACCCTAATCTTTACACCATGAAAGATGAACAAGGGCGTGTATTGTTGATTTTGTTGTATGTAGATGATTTTATCATTATAGGTGATGTTACATATCTAATCGATGAAATCAAGCAATAGATGTCACAGGTGTTTGAAATGAAACACCTCGGTGAACTCAGATACTATTTAGGTCTTGAGATCTGGAGAGATTCAGGTCAAACATTTCTGTCCCAAGCAAAGTATGTCAAAGGCCTGTTAGAAAAGTTTAGGATGTATCAGTGTAAGCCTGCAGCAGAACATCAAATTGCAGTGTGAGGATGGCTCAAAAGCAGTGGATGCAACACTTTACAAATAGCTGGTTGGGAGTCTAATCTACCTAACCACCACCAGACCTTATTTGGCTTATGCAGTCAGTGTGCTAAGTCAATTTATGTGTAAGCCACTTGAAAGCCATTGGAATGCAGCGAAAAGTGTTTTGAGGTATCTATAAGGTACTATAGATTACGGTATTATTTACACTGACTCCTCTGATGTTAGTTTGGCAGGATTTGCAGATTGAGATTGGGTTGGAAATGTAGATGATCGCAGATCTATAACAGGTTATGCATTCAGCATTGGATCCGGGGTGATCACATGGAGCAGCAAGAAGCAGAACACAGTCTCCTTGTCCTCAGCGGAAGTAGAGTATCAAGCCATGTGTGCAGCAACGTGTGAGGCAGTTTGGTTGCAAAGACTTCTCTAGGATGTTGGGGAAGAACAGATAGATGCAACAACAATCAGATGCGACAATCAGAGTTCAATCAAACTTGCCAATAATTTGGTGTTTCACAAAAACACTAAACATATTGATACACAATTCCACTTTGTCAGGGAAAAAGTGCAATCCAAAAAAATCCATTTGGAATATTGTAATACATGTGATAATGTTGCATACATTTTCACTAAGCCTCTTGGAAAATTTAGGTTTCAAATGTTTAGGGAGATGTTAGGCATATTTGTGAACCCATTCTCCATTAAGGGGGAGTGTTGAAGATAATGTAAAATATCCTAGAATAGGTAGAGTTGGTTCACGTAACCTCAAGATAGGAATTAGTTTTTACTTCTAAGGATGTTGTTCTAACTTCCCTAAAACCATGTTTTCTATTTAATGTGTAATGTGCATGAACAATGTAGAGCGTTCTACAGAGCCAAACTCTCCTGGTTTAGACTCTCTTTCGTAGCGCTGACTAGTGGGTTTTATTTCATTTAATACAAACATTGACATTTTTATCACAAAGTTATAGATCAAGGAATTAACGGAAAAAAACGGAAGATAGAGACAAAATACAATCCGCTAGAAATAACAATTATTAATAATATCAATGAACTGTGTATGAATTTTGTAGAGCAAGAGATTACCTACAAATCCTAAATGGTTGATCTGAACTGGTATCTCGTTCCAAATCAAAAGAGAAGTAAATAATATCCTAAGATTTTTTTTGTGAGAAAAAACTCTCAAGAGTTCTGCAAAACAAAGGGATCCTTTCGTAAAAACCTGCAACCACAAATTGTGCAAGAAGTTAAGCATTGGAAACAATATTATATGAACTATAACCACTATAACCACTATCAAAAGACAAACAGAGTTACCATGTCAATATGGTTGACACATTGGTTAAACATACAATGTCGTCGATAGACAAGAGGTCAAAAAATTCATGGACAGTTGTGTGAAGTCATCAATGGAAATTACAGAGAAAAACCCTAACCACGGAGTGGCATGATCGGCGACAAACACAATATAATGAATGAGGTGTGATTAACACAAAACAAAGTCATTAAACACCACTCTAAACCCTAAAACAATTTACAGGGTTGATCCAACGTCGAACATCCACAATTACCGTACGTGGAACCAAGGATTAACGCCACACGTAACGTGGAACAATCTAGAAAATGGTCATGTAAATTCATAGAAACACATTAAACATTAACATAGAACATTGACTACACAATACCACATTCATAAACTATAAAGTGTTGGAACCAATTTATATGGTAGAATTGTTTACAATTTTTGTAACAGGTCGAGACGAGGTGTTAATAGTCATTACATTAAACTATAGCTTGGGAACATTATTTGGACTTTTGTATGCATACAATATGGATAATGTTGTTCATTCACAGTTTAATTAATGTAGATTTTTTCAAGATAAGGGCAAAGCTTAAGAATATAGCCTGTCACATAAAATATACATATAGCGGATATATATAAAAACATTTTACTATCTCATAAATATATATAAAATAAAAATAAAAAATATTGTATAAGTGAGAGGGCATTTACAATTGTATGAGTCATTAATGAGAATGGATGGGTGGTAACCATTCTATTAATACACCAAAATGTCACATCCTTGCAGACAGATGATGGAGGCTCAGACGAGGATAATGTTGGAAATCTAAGTACAGTGCAATATAAGCAATATTTTCCTCTCTTTTTTTTTAACTTCAAATAATTATTTGTGAGATTAGAATTATTTTTATAAATTTATTCTTCCATTGATGAATAATTATGCTTCATAAATTAAATAACAATAGTAAGGAGAAAGAAGAGATCACAATGCACAGTAAGAGAAACCAACAATTAGGTCCAAGACTAGGCCAAACCCCACAAGGGGAAAACCCAACCAATTATTTTCTTAGAAATATCCTTCAACCATACATCAAGAGATCGACTATATTGACCCAAGAAGACTTCCACAATTCAATGTCCAACAAAGATCAAAAAGGAGAGGTTGATACTCTCACAAGACTAGAATGTACCCTTCTTTGAGCTTGGACTTAAGCCAATAATAGATCTATAGAGAATACTATTCAAATCACGGTCAAGACAAGGATTTAGACCTTCTTAACAAACCTTGGACTTATTTCATAGATCAGACCAATAGATACAACCTCAAATTAAGCTCACAGACTTCGGATCTAACACTATATAACTTTGATCTATGTCACAAAGCTTAGAGCTACAACAAAAAATCTCAGATATGCCACCATAGAGCTTGGATCTACCACCACAGAGCTTGGATCTGCCACCACAAAACTCAAATCTATGTCACAAAGCTCGGATCTTCCACCACAAAATTCGGGTTGTCACAAATCTTGGATCTGCCACCACAGAGTTCAGATCTATGTCAAAGAGTTTGGATTTTCCATCACATAGTTCAGATCTATGTCACAAATATTGGATCTTCCACCATAAAGCTCAAATCTCAGATCAATGCCTCGTAGTTCAGATCATAAAACATATCTCAGATAAATATCCCACAAATTTTGTCTAACCACATATGATCTTGAACATTTGCTACAGACTTCGTATAGGTGCCACAAAGTTCGAATCAAGCCTTCACTATACCCAGAACTATGCCACAAACTTTGGATAGGTGCACGAATAGGTGCCACAAAGATAACAAGATGATGTAGACTTCATCGAGAAGAGAGAGAAGAGACTTTGACCTTGATATTTCTCTTTCAAATACCTTTTCATGCTTAGACTTATCTTCTATGCTTGAGAGAGTCGAATAGATATGCTTGAGAGATGAATACCTAGAAAAAAGAGTGAGTAGAATTTTTTATGAGCTCCAGTATTACAGCAAGGATACTGCAACTCCTAGGGCTATCAACTTTACTTCATCAACCTGGGGTTCGTATAAACTTGGAGGTGACAGTGTTGTATACACAGTAGATGCAATGGTCTACTCTTGTCACTTTCAACTAGGGCGATAGACCACTAGGGTTTTTCAAATTAGTCTTCTATTGACTATAAGAAATTTGATTACTAAATAGCAAAGGGAAAACTATTATTAATGCAGAAAGGAAATGTAGCCTACTCTAGGAAATGAAAGAGTTGAATTGGAAAGTGTTATAAAATGACATGAAATCATCTAGCTAATAATCTACGCATATTTCTTGCAAAAGAGATCTAACTTAACCTTACATCTAACATCTATTTATCTGGACTAAATAAGCATGGAAATTATCCTAAAACTAATGTGACTACTGCATGCATGTACTAACTAGAAATTGCATAAAAGCCTTTTTTATTTTCAATTTTATGAATGTAAATGCTAATTGAACCAATTTTATCTTTGACGGGGGAGACAGGCATGCGGAAATAGGTCCAAAATGGTTTTGAGGGTATGGAAGCCAAGTGGAGGCCTAACCTAAGCTCAGATGGTCATTTCTGCGCAATTCAAGCTTAAAACATGTTGTTACAGGGTTTCCTATAGTACTACAGGATGCCTTATTTTACTACAGGAAACAAGCTGAAAGCTATGGGGATGTAGGAAAGGTAGAATAAAGTGTGGGAAAGGTGTCTGATGGGGGAATAAGGCACAAAGGATGTGCACAGTACCCAAGGCTCAGCCCAAGTCTTCAAGATGGTTGGACTTGCTCAAGGAAGATGTCCACTTTGCTACAAAACATAAATTCGGATTAGGGTTTGGTGGACTTTGGTAGCATAGGTAAAGACTTCGATGAGACTAGTGAGATGAGGTCTACCTATAGATCAGAACCTCCTACAATAAAATACATTATTTTCTTCATTTATGCACAACTTAATTTATATATGGAAAAGATGAGTTGAATATAGGAAAAACATAGTTATTAATGGCTAATGGCTAAGTCTATGAATGGAAGTTCTTCTAAACCATAGCAAACTCAAGAACCCAAAATGAAAATTGCAGGTACTTCTAAGGAATTGAGAAACAGTGGTCTATTCAACAATAAATCCTAAGTTATGCAGTGATCAAACAATAAATTTGTTTTTTGGGCTATGAGAATGGGACCCTCAAACCATGATCCCATAAGGGAGATGAGGCAAAGGCCACTACCACAAGATTTTATGAAGTATTTACTTTCACTATTGTACCATTGATCTACCTGTTCACTAATGGAAGAAAACTAAGTAATCATCCAAATACTTGCAGATTAAATAAAATAGAAATCACTTCAGTAGCTAACTATGAATGTAATCTAAGCATACATATACAAAAATAGGAACCTCTGCTGCTAGGGTTGGGCCCTAACCCAAGAGCTTCAGCCCTCTGAGTCAACTAAGTGCTAAATCAAGGGAATGCTTCCCATTCTCATCAAAATGTAAAAAATACATAAGAATAATCAATCACAATGTCTTAGCTCGAAAATGCCTCTTAGCTACAACAAAAAAGTCCAATCCTAATGAGGCCCTAGGCCTTCTTATTTATACAACTAAAGCTACCAACAAATTCCTTAAAATTAAGGAGGCTTGGCTTCCAAACTTGAGATTAACTTGTCTTCAACTATCACTGGCTTGGTTGCTAATGACCTTGGTGGGATTGGTTGTTTGTAACTTCGAGATGATGAGATCTGGTGGAGGAATCTTCGAATCATTGAGGAGTTAAGGAGGGAGATCCAATCTCCTAAATCCCTATTGCTTATCTAATTCGAGTTCCTACACTTAAATTAGCCAAAAACTGCTCTAAATCCCGCGATTAATGCACATAGGGCTACATGACATAACATCTCATCTTTACCCTTCTCACTAAGTAAAATATAATAAAATGTGTAAATAAATGTGATAAAAGTTGATTTTAATAAGCTGGAGAGTGGAATTAAGGTCCATATAATTGACCTATTGATGAGCCTCATCATCACCACCCTACTGAAAGTGTTACTTATCCTCTGAGCAACTTAATATATGTCCATGTCTTTCGTTATACTTGTTGCCTCTCTAACCTTTCATTTCTGAGTAGACTAGTTTGTCTTGTCCTTTTGGTGAGTCTTCAATGATGATATGAGTCTTGGTAGGTGTTTGTGGTCTCCCCTGTTTGATCCTAGTGCTCCTCCTTGTTTTGAAATATAGGGGAGTCTACCTCTGTTTTTTTGTTGTTGACTTTATGGATGTGCTTAGGGCAGTCAAGGTAGAAATTACCTCCTTATCTATGGGTTCAAGAGACAGTCTTGGAGATTCCTCCACTTCAATGGTATGTTTTTCAAGGCTTTCCTCATCCTTCTATTCTTCTTCCCCATTGTTCTTTTCTCCTTCCTATTCTTCCTATGCTTTATGTGTCTCTGCCTCCTCTTCTTGCTTTGGTTCTTCCTCTTCTTCTTCAGGTTCTTCCTCTTCTTCTTCAGGTTCTTCCTCTTCTTCTTCCTCAAGTTCTTCTTCTTCTTCCTCAATTTATTCTTCTTCCTCATCACCACTAGAGGTTGGGTCCCTCTCATATTCAATTTATTCAATTACAACCTCCATGTCCATGTCCCTAAATGTGGACCATAGAATAGGGACCCTTAACTGCCTGAAGGCATCTTCTAGTATGAGCTTGATTAGTCCATGATGTGCTATTTTCTAATGTTTTCCTTCCTGTACCTTTATGCTCATGTCTATTATTGATTATAACAAGAAGTAGGGCACACTAAGTCTTCTGTTAATGGGTAAATCCTTTCCAATTCTCAGCTCATGGAGGAGTCTAAATTGGTAACCATAGATTATACTGAGCCTTCCTTCACAAGAAATATATTTGAGAATGTAACAGTTTACTTCATCCCATGGATAGGGAAGGCTTTCCCTTCTAATCCCATTTTTGTCCTCAATTGGCTATTCATCTCTCAAGAAAAATTTCTTCTTAGCTTAAGTGTTGCTAGCTTTACCCCCCTTTCTCCATTGCATGCCTAAAGGAAGTGTAGTGATTCTGCTAATGATTTCAGGGGTAATTGTTCTGACAATTCTCTTACCACAGAACTAGCACTGACTCTAGCCTAAGGGGTGAGTGACATGGGAAATTATCGAGCTACATCATCATCATATCCTCTAACTAGATCAAAGAATCCCAACCATTGATTCTTTCTAAATATCTCTACCATAGGGGGATGGAGGTGTATTTTGGATATCTCTGTGGGCTCCCTTCTATTGAAACCTCTTGTCATTTTCTCCTCTATGGAAAGATAAATGTAGGGAGTTTGGTGTCCTAGCTCTAGAGCTTTCCAAGGTGACTATGGATTTAGAGTTTAGGAGGGTGATTGAAATTCTCTCTTTATCCCCACACAATTATGTATATCCTCATGCCCACTGTAATTACTAGAAAAAAAAATGCAGATTTCTTTTTCCTTTTCTTTTTCCTAGCTATCAAGTCAAAACACAGAGGATATGGGCCACCTGTCTGTTGACGGTGCTAGACCTGCCAACTTTCAGGGGATCTCCCCAGTATGATGTCCCAACTAGACCTCACACCATTTGGTGTAGGAGTCCCATCCATATGATGACCCAGTTTCCATTGTCTTAGAGGTTTTCCTTAGTTCTTGCTTGTCATCACATGAGAGTGGTTTGCTTTATCTTCGAACAGAGAGGTTCACGTGCCTGGTGAGTGCTTAGTGTTACTTGTGTCAAGGTTCTTTCACCGTAGAGGGAGAGGGTGGAATTAAGTCTCAAGTTGAAAGGGAATAGTCCTAATTTTTTCAGAGGCACAAAACATAGTAGGACATGCATAACTTTTGGTGGAGTAATCCACATGGATGCAGCAATCACAAACGCACAATGAACAGATAGCATGTATAACCCCCATCAGAATAGTGCACACAAGTACGACGGTCATTATAACAATTTTATGAGAATGGTTTTGTCAAGTGTCCTGCGCGATAGCCCACACAAGTGAGACAACATTAACAACTTAGAAAACACATATTTTGTAAGAATATGTATTAGAACAACCAAAATAGTTCAATTTTCATAATACAGGTTAAAGAAACATGCATTACAAGTGTCCAAAGAATAGTATTACAAACAAATACAATACATGTCTGAAAACATGTTGGCCTATTATCAAGCTTCTGCATTAAGCGAAAGTTCCAAGGCACATCAGTACACCATTACATCCCTAACCCAACAGCGGAGCATTGGATCCACTACTCACTCATTAAAGGAAAGACCACAGACTCTCAAGGCTATGTGGGAGGAGCCAAGGTGAAAAGTATTTCGCATGTACAAATGAGGGGTATATATAACCAAGGGTGAAACTGACCCTTGTGATTGTTCAACTTCCCTCATGACTATTTGACTTACATGACTCTTCAACTTTACATGTGGGTCTCTTGGACTTCCACGTTACATTACATTGATTACAATAGTATGGCCCACAGTAGTGATGTGGTCGAGATGACTCATGACATGACTCGACACGAAAAAACTAGTATGTTCATGCCTTTGGTGGTGTCAATGTCGAGATGCAATGCTTCTAAGTGATGAATGTTCTCTTGGTGTATCATAGCTTCACCTCAGCATGGCAAGGTGTGCGGAGTCTTCGATGGTCTTGGTGTTAGCTTGATGTTGCACGTGCATGACTCTCCTTCACTTGTACTTGGCATGCTTCATGTGTTCATCTGTTCACAAATAAGTCTCCTAGCATGCAATCCTTGTTCATCTCGTTTGTCGGCAAGCCATGTCTCATCCATTTACCTGTATCTGCAATCACTCATGACGAGATGACATCAAATCCATAAATATCCTATTCTACCATGATGTATTATCTTTCTTTTTCGGATGCAAGTGACCGGGAGAGAGGACAAGGCTCTAAAACTGTTCAAAGCACATTTCAGGCCGGGATGCGAGCTTTAGGCATTGTCAATGAAAATTGCACAAAGGTCACTGGGAGGCTAATATGGGAATTCCATATCAGTAGTGATTATCCACGGGATCTGGCTCGACTGGATGGCAGATCTGTGCAATTTTTCCAGGGAGAAAGTGCAAGCAAAAAGGGGACACCGGCAGTGAAAACTGCATAGATTCTCCGAGGAGGCTGGCAGTGAGATGCGGAAAGTTGCTAGCTAAAAATGAGCAGATCTGGGAGGTTGGCCTGTAGGACATCCCTGCAGTTTCTAGGATGAGAGGGATGTTAGGCAGCTGGGAGATAGCCCATGAAAATTGTGCAATTTTCAGGAGGAGTAGCAGGTCAGTTGTCAGGGTGACTGGCTAACAGAACTGCGCAATTGTTTAGGAAAATGAAGTGACAGGAAGCGGGTGTTTGTCCAGAATGCCTGCACAATTCCTTCAGTAAGTGGAAGCAGGCATGTTTGGCAACTTCTGCACAATTTTTTGGAGGAGTGATGTTGGGTCCCTATAATACTAGTGATTACCCCATTACTATTGTAGTTGTATCCCTTATTAATATTGTTGTACCCCTATTGCCCCATATTGTTATTACTGTGCCCCATAGAACCCTCTATTGTTATTTTTGTGGCTTTATATTATTATTGTTAGGTCGGCTAGGTTATATTGTGACTCCTTAGACTCCTATATATAGAAAGGAGGTTTTGTCATTTGAATCATCCAAGAATTATTCATTTATGTCATGTAAAGGAGGTTTCCCCCTTGAAGAGGCTAAATTCTAAGGCGTTGATCTATCTTTTCTATCTTTTTCTTGAGCTAGGTTCATAACATTTGGTATCAGAGCTTTGGATTCTAGGGTTTCGCTGCTCCAAATAGGTCATCGTGGAATTTTCGCTATAACTTTTTTTTCTGCGATGTTTCAGAAGCGAAAGAAAAAAAACCCATTTGAGAAGAAATCATGTTGAACCTCGGGTCCACATTTTAGAGATTTTAACGCTATATTTGCGGAGATATTATCTGAGGAAGTTGGTCTTTCTGCAGACTCCTGAATTACATTCCAAACAGGTGACCTGGGGAAAATCGTCATAACTTTCTCTCTGAGCATCAGATTGACATTTCGTAAGAAGGTACAGAAAGAGGACAGACTTTAGTTTCTTGTATATAGTTTTCATAACCAAAGGTCAAAACAGTGACTCGTGGAACGTCATACAATTTCGCTCTACTGAACTAGTCTATAATCAGGTCACTGTGGGAGATTTTGCATAACTCTTCCTTGGAGAATCCAATTTGGATCAGACTGGTGGCATTGGAAAGAGGACATAGAGGGCTACTGTAGATCACAATTTCAGAACTGGATGATCCGAAAGTACAGAGATACATTAGAGACAATATCAACCTCCTACAAAGTGAAAAAAGGTGTGTAGACTTTTTTAAATTTTTGCTTAAGCTTGGTTTGAAAATTTATTTGAAGGAATTCAAAGGGCATAGTAGAGCATTATTATTAGTAACTAATTCCCCGAGGAAATAAAATTCAAATACCTAGTAAGCAACCTGAAAGCTCTAGCATGACTCATGAAGAAGAGGAAGAAATGCTACATGATATAAAATTACGAGACCAAGTGCAACAAGTGTCACTCGCACAAAAAGGAATAGAATCTAAGATGGATGGTTTAAAGAAAGATGTAGAAGCTAAGATGGATGATTTAAAGAAAGGTGTAGAAGCTAAGATGAATTGTTTAAAGAAAGTCGTAGAAGCTAAGATGAATGATGTGGAAGCTAAGATGGACGATTTGAAGATAGATTTCAAGACAGACATGGAAGAATTGAAGATAAATATGAATAAGTTGCTACAAGAAATGGTCACTAATGGTGAAAGGG